>PVIA01009703.1:0-58588 GCA_004024845.1 Tonatia bakeri | reverse complement strand
AAAAAAACTTCAAAAAAAAAGAAAAATTCTTCATGATGTATTAAATACCTGCATTGTACTGATGATACTGATACGTACTCAACTTTTATTGCATATACATTTTAGGTGCTCAGAAAATTCATGAAGTACAGAATCACAGATTAGAAAGAAGAACCAGTTGTACAAGATAATTCTAAAGTTACTGCAAACTCTTAGGTTTTCAGAGATGTTCTTTTGTCCCTTATATGTGGCATAGATAAACTTATCAGTGAATATAGGAGCACTGAAATTTTTTAAAAAGTAGTTTCAAATCTTGTATTTCTTTATCACATGAGCTTCCTTTCACTGTTTCATCTCTTGTATTATCAGATTAATCTTCCTAAAACATAGCTGATTTCATTTCCTTTTATTAAAAAAATTTCAATGATACTGCAATTCATGTACAATAAAATTTATACTCTTTAGCTTGGGATTCCATGCCATGCTGAATTTGTCCGGAACAATTATTTTTAATATTTCCCACCACTCTTTTTAATGTACTCTCATATTCTATAATCTAGCCTGACCACAAATGTGTCTGCAGCTCTTATATACGCTTTACTTTCCTGTCTCCTTGTCTACTGATGCTGTAACCTCTGTCTAAAATGTCTTTATTCCTTCCTCTGTGTTTTTCAAAAAGCCCATGTATTTTCCAAGGTACTATTTTCTCCTTCCTCTCAAAACCTTCCTGAGCTGGAAGTTGTCTCCTTTCTGAGCTATTAGTCTACTTCATATTTCTTCTCACTTGTTTCTCCACTGTGTATTGTTCCTATTTATTGTGCATGTCTGACACCTTCAGTTCAGTGTCTCCCTCTGATTACCCTACACATTCCCGTTGTAGTGCCTTTTTTATTTAAGTGGGTTAAGAGGTAAATTTTTGCCTTTCTTCAACTTCATTTCTAAATTTGCATTAATTGCACTACTTCCCTATTTTTCTCAGGATCCAATGATGCCATTGCTCCACACTTCCCAGCTCAGGTGCTAGGCACCAGAGATGATGACCTAGCACTTCCTGTTAATATTAAACATAAAGAGGGGATCTACAGTAAGAGGGCAGCAGCCAAGACATCCTCATTGTTGGGACAAAAGCCTTTTCAGAAAGATAATGCAGGTAACTGGACTGGCTTTGTATATTTTGTGACTTCTGCTTCCCATTCATTTTAAATAAGAATGTTACCCAGTCTTTTACTGCTTTGTTATATAAATTTTTTTCTTAGTTATTTTATGGGTATATAGAAAAAGGTAGAATATTTATAAAATCTTTAAAATGCTTCACAGATTTTTGAAACCTGTAAACTTTATTCTTACTGTGGAAGATAAAATATGTTACAACTTTTAAAATGAAATAATATCCAGTAGAGTATGTTTTAGAGACTAGAATCCACAGAAAATCTTGGTTAAATTGCCTGATGAGTTTATCTGTCAGATGGCACAAACTAGTGGCAATTTGGTATACATAGATAACCCTTTGATCCCACTGACAATCAATTGAAGGACAGGGAGGAAATGGAAAATTTGACAGGGAACAAAGTGATAGACTAGGAGAACTTTATTAGAAGCCTGTGTAAAGAACTCGCCAGCTATAACTCACCCCTGGGCTGCATTTGGTATATGAGAAATAAAAGTCTCAGTGGAAGGACTGAAATATAAAAATGAGAAATTGCTTAAAAAATAGAACATAAAAAAGTGGGGGAAAGAAAATGAAATAAAATTTAGATTGGCTCAAAAGATTCAATCTCAATAAAACAGATGTTCCAAAGAGACAACAGAAAATCTATTAGAGCCATATATACTCATATTAGTGTGAGTAAAACCCCAACTCTTAATATTGAGTGAAAAGGCGTGTTGTCTAGAGGTACAGAGTATCATACCATTTACATAAAGTTTAAAGACATACAGAACAATCCTGTACATTGTTGATTAATTCATGCAATATAGTAAAACAAATAGAAATAAATCCTTGAGACTGGTGAACTCTATGTAAAGTTTGCTACTGAAAAGAAAGAATGGAATCATTGTGGCTTAATACATAAAATTATTATAATTATTATATCTGTAGTGTTTTATTTCTTAAGCTCTGTGGTAGACATGTTGATATTCATTGTGCTATATTTTTAGTAATCTCTATTGCCTTTCTGATTTTTTTGTTGAAAAATATTCATACTTAGAGATAGGAAATGGTTTTCTTGTTAACCCGTTATAAAAACTGAACCATTATTAACTGACAACTGGTACCTTAGTTATATTGGTGGATTTTGAATATATTTACTAACATATTAGTTTATGCTTACATGTTCTCATATAATAAAAAAGTAAATAGCTGATTTAAAAGACCAATAAGATAGATAAATCTCTAGAAAGTATGACCAAGAAAAAAAAAGAAATTTGAAAGTATTAGACAAGTTTAAAAGGCTATAATTTAAGATTTTAAAATTTATATGAGTACTGTATATAAAATGTACATGATATAAGTACTTTCTAGGATTAGATGGAATATCAAAACTGGCTCCATAAGTAACAAAAACTTTGAGGCCAAAGAACTTGAAAGAGTTGGGCAAATATACTTTTCTACTTGGAAAAAGATACCTATCTAGACTTTGTTTTATTTACTGTTGTATCAAACTGCAAGGACAGATTTTATTTAAAGTTATATTTTATTGTTGTATACAAAAAAATACAGAAAGCTTTCTAATTCATGTCATAAATACTCCATAACTGTCACAGCTTTTACATCATGAGGCCTAAGAGGTGCTTTTTTCCTGATATATAAAGCAGTTTGGGGTTTTGGGGTAGGGGGCATAGGGTTATTTGCCCTTTGTTTTTATTTTCTTTCTCTGTGATGTCAAATGATGTTATTTCAGATGCCCAAGTTCAAGCTTTTATCAGTGAAGATGAGAACCTCTCAGACAAAAACAAGAAAAAGGAGATCTACAATAAAAAGGCAGTGACTAAGCCTGCCCGATCTGAAGAAGTAGACTTCTTGCAGAGAGACACTGCAGGTAGCTGAACTGGATTGTCTGGCCTTCTGAAATGAGAATAAACAGAACAGTATTCTCTATTCTACTCTTGCTCTCTTCAACCATTCTCTATCTTGCTCATATGTGAAATAAATATTAGCTGTAATTTTTATTATACATTGACAGGTATAAAACCAAATGTTTTATAAAACATTTTTAAAGCTTTTTGAGACATTCCTAGAGAATTTTGTGAATATAGTACACAATTTCATTGATAGAATTTCACACAATGGATGTTTTTTAAAAATTCAGTGTCATGAGATGCTGACTTTCTAACTTCGTTGTACAGAAATTTCTATGCTTTAGGAATTTAGCTTGTTTACTTTCTTAATTAGCTATCCATTTAGTTTACTTTAATGGGACTATGCTAATTAAAAGTGTCTATAATATAGTATGTTTAGGTTAGGATTAGTTTTGACTCTGAGAGATGAAAACAAAAACAAAATAACAAAATAACAAAAACAAAATATTGGTGTAAAGAAAGCAGGAAATTTTTTCTCTTTCCTGTAAAAGCCCAGAGGTAGACATGTAGGGATGACATGGTACTCCGTATTATCAGGAAACAAAGCTTTCGGTCTTCTGCTGCTCTAACATTTTTACCCTCCATTATCATGCTGTAGCCATCTGGCTCATATTACATCCAGCAGAAAGAAGGGGAAAGAAAAAACCATAGTTCTTTATAATACTCCTCGGTACTTACACGTAGTATTCCCTTTCCATGCTGTTGGACAGATTTTGTTACATGGTCTCACCAAGCTGTGCTGCCACAGAGGCTGGGAAATATCTTTATTCCAGTAAAGCCCAGCTAAGTCAGGGATCTATTTTAAAGGAAAAGGAGAATAGATTTCAGAGGACAGCTGGCAGTATGCCACAGTGTAAACAGAAAAATATTTTGGAATATAAATAGCCACCTGTCTTTATTTTTTGTATTACTTTTCAAAACTCATATTGTATTCTGCTCAACACTTCAAAATTTCAACCCCCTTTTCAGTGTTCCAGAAACACTTTTGATCACGTTAGTCTAATAAAAAACTTTTCATTGCCCTTAAGAATAAAACTTATCTTTTAGCATAGTCTTTCAGAATAGTAGAGTCAGCTCCCAAATTTTCAAATGCTAATTTTTACCTGTTTCTTATAAATTCTGTAATCAAACCATATACTTGTTCTATTTCTTAGATGTTCAGTTGCTTTCCTGACTCTATTCTTATGTAGTCACCTCTGCCTTAAAATGTCTTTGTGCTTTCATCTTAGTGTGTATCCCAGCTCAGCTATTTTTATTATTAATTTTTTATTGATTATGCTATTACAGTTGTCCCAATTTTTCCCCCTTTGCCTGCCTCTGACAGCACCCCCACTCCCTCAGCCAATCCCCCCACCATTGTTCAAGTCCATGGGTCATGTGTATAAGTACTTTGGCTACACATCTCCCGTACTGCACTTTACATCCTCATGGCTGTTCTGTGACTACCTATTTGTACTTCTTAATCCCCTCACCTCTATATCAGTTCCCTTCCACCACCCTTCCTACTGACAACCATCAAAACACTCTCCGTATCCGTGATTCTGTCTCTGTTCTTCTTGTTTGTTTAGTTGGTTTTTTAGATTCAATTGTCAATAGATTTGTATTTATTGCGATTTTATTGTTCATACTTTTGATCTTTTTCTTAAATAAGTCCCGTTAACATTTCATATAATAATGACTTGGTGATGAATATTGCTTTAGTATTTCCTAGTCTGGGAGGCTCTTTGTCTGCCCTTTGATTCTAAATGATGTCTCTGCTAGTTAGAGTAATCTTGGCTGTAAGTCTCTGCTTTTCATGACTTTGAATATTTCTTGCCAATCCCTTCTAGCCTACAAAGTTTCTTTTGAGAAATCGGTTGAGAGTCTTATGGAAACTCCCCTATAGGTAACTTAACTGCTTTTCTCTTGCTGATTTTAAGATTCTCTCTTTATCTTTATTTAACCTTTGAAATTTTAATTATGATGTGTCTTGGAGTGGGGCCTCTTTGCATCCATCTTGTTTGGGGCTCTCTGCGCTTCCTGGACTTGCATGTCCATTTCCTTCACCAAATTATGGAAGTTTTCCTTTATTATTCTTTCAAATAGAGTTCCAATTTCTTTCTCTTTCTCGTCTCCTTTTGGCACTGCTATGATACAAATGTTGGTCCTCTTGAAATTGTCCCATAGGCTGCATACATTATCCTCAGGTTTGTTTGGGTTTTTTTAGATTCTCTTTTCTTATTGTTGTCCTGATAGGTTGTTTATTGCTTCCCTATGTTCCAAATCATTGATGTGATTCTTGGCTTTATCCACTCTACTGTTGTTTCCGTATAAATTGTTCTGTATTTTAATTAGTATGTCTTTTGTTTCTGACTGGATCTTTTTTATGTTGTTATCCTCACTAAGTTCGTTGAACATTCTTATAACCAGTATTTTGATCTGTTCTTTCATTTCAGCCAAGTTATTTTGGCAGCCTCCTCGTACAGCTACTGAGTCTCTGTCTTAGGATCGTGGTCTAATGTAGTAGGTGTCCTATAGGGTCCAGTGGCACAGCCTACCATATCACCTAAGCTAGGTACTCGAGGTATGCCCTCTTGTTGACTCCGTACACCTTCCTGTTGTAGTAGTTTTTGCTGTTATTGGCAGATCAGTAGGAGGGATTTACCCAGGCTAGTAGGCTGCAAGGTCTGGCTGTGGCCACTGACCACCAACCTCCACCCTCTGGAGGATCAGCTGTGCAGGGGCAGGGTGGTGGTGCTCCAGCATGGTTTGTAGCTGTCCAATGGGTTTGCAGGCCCTGCAGTTTCCCTGGTAGTGCAGACGAAGGTCAGCACTACCTAAGTTCTGCCTGGGGCCACACTGCATGAGCTACAAACCAGTCTAAGATGGCTGCTACTTGTGCTAGGCTTGGAGATTCCCAGGTGAAGCTAAGCTGTGAATCTAAGTTGGGTGCTGCTAGTGCCAGGCCTGGAGCCACTTAGCAAGAGGTATGGGTCGGTGCGCTCACTGAGACTGGCTGTTGCCAATGTTTGAAAGGATTTAGAAAGTTGTGAAGCATGACCCAAGACCAGCCATTCACATGGAAAAGTCACTGTTAACAGCTTGAGTGGGCCATAACTTGGGTGGGCCATAACTGGAGTAGAGCGGAGCCTCAGGAAATCTCCAGGGTGGGGTTGGAGTTTCAGATAAGGCACCTGCCTGTCAACTCTTTGGCTCCGTGGAGGGAGGATTCAGAAAAGGCACAGTGACCCCTGCCCGCCTTTCTGTCTGGGAGAAAGCTGTTTCCCAGCTCTCGCCTTGATGCCAGACACTTCAGTTCCTTCCTACATGCTACTGTTGCCTTTCAAGCTGCCTCCCTGGCTCTGGAGCTCAGAAGGAGTGAATCTAAGTAAGTCCTTGTGCAGGTTCTTTAACAGGAACTACTTGGGTCTTTAGCAGTTTCTTCCACTGACTCAATCCCTACTTGTTTTTGCAGCCGTGAGTTATGGGGACTTATCTTCCCGGCAGTGGAACCCTGGGCTGGGACTCATCATTCCCAAGATATCCCTCCCGGATTTTTATCTACCACATGTGGATATGGGACCAGCCTGTTCCATGTCTCCACCCCTCCTACCAGTCTGGATGGATGTGGTTTCTTTTATTCCATAGTTGTCAGAGGTCCATTCAGTTCAATTTCTAACAGTTCTGAGTGGTGGTTTTCTATAATTTAGTTGTAATTTTGATAAAGGTGTGTGAGAAGGCCATCCATGTCTGCCTACACCATGGTCTTTACCGGAAATCCCTCAGCCATCTTCTAATAGCTAACTTAGTTAACTTTACCCCAGAGGTCTTGCATGATCCTCCTAGCTAGAATTGGTTTTACTTCCTTTGAGTACTTACATTTTTTTATCTGTCTTTCTCTTACAGTGTAATTCTTTTATTTTGTATGATGTTCTTTTTGTATATTTTTGTAAACTCCAATTTAGGGCAGCTGTTTCTAAAAACATTCCTGATTGATCTTTTTAATTTTTTTTCAACACCAGAAATACTTGCTTTTCACATAATAGATGCTGCAGAAGTATTTTAAAACATTTTTGTCAAATTCTTATTTGAATAGAATGTTAATTCCTCTTTCTTAGATTCCAGTGATGCTGTTGCTGCAAAGCTCTCAGCCCAGCTACAAGACACTAAAGCCATTAAACAGAAAGAGGAGATCCATAGTAAGAGGACATTTCCTAAGGAAGCCTGGACGGAAGATAAAGAATCCTTGCAGATAAATATTGAAGGTAATGGGATTGGGATGTGTGTGTGTATTGGGTGGTGCTGTGACTGGTTTTGGGTTTGTTTGTTTTTTGTTTTTTGTTTTTTTTGTTTTCATTTTGATGAGAATATAGCCTCATGATTTAAACAAATATCCATTTCTTTTTTTTTTTGCTTATATAAATTATAAATTACTTCATTGCTACTTTGTTTACATGGATACACGTATTGATTTGTAAAATTGTTATACCTAGGAAAAGATATTAGCTACTTAGAAACAAGATTGGAAATAAATATTTGATAGTATTACAAGTGAGGTATTATGTCTCAGTATTGACTCAGGGAAAAATGTAAAAGTATTCCAGAAGACTGTAACAAAAACAGAAAAAACCTCAGTACAAACTTTGAAAAAATTACAGTAAAAAAGAGCCAAGACCATATCTATCTATGTTTATTCATGGCCCCATTTTTCTAACAAAAGAAAAGCTCAGAGGACACAAGCCATTACTACCTGGCTGTTGTACTTTACCTCTTTGAGGAGGGCAGAGAACAGAACCCAGATAAGGAAGAAAGGAGTCAAGGAGCTATAATCTATCTATATTTTATTTTGAAACTAGTACAGGGGAAGCTGATCACATTAAGAATGTATAAGATAAATCATTGTCCACAAGGATGCCTAAACTACATACTGGAGGAGAAACACCGTCTTCAACAAATGGTGTTAGAAACTGGACATCCATGTTCAAAAGAATGGAGTTGGATGCTTACCTTTTACCACATATAAATATAACTCAAAATGAATCAGAGGTTTAAACATAAGAGCTAAAATTATAAAACTTAGCAGAAAACATAGGGGAAAAGTTCATGGCTTTGGATTTGGCAGTGGTTTCTTAGATATGACACCAAAATGACATGCCACAAAAGGAAAATTTAAAATAAGTTATACCAAATTAAAAATTATCAAAGGACATAACAGAATGAAAAGGCAACCTATGAAATGGGAGAAAATATTCATAAGTCATGGTGTTTATTATCCAGATTATATATGGACTTCTCTAATTCAACAATAACAGAGAAATCCAACTTAAAAATGGGCAAAGGATTTGAATAGACAGTTCTCCAAAGAAGATATATGAAAGACTAAGAAGCATACGAAAAGATGCTCAATTTCACTAATCATCAGGGAAGTGTCAGTTAAAACCACAGTGAGATACCACCTCATACCCATTAGAATGACCACTGTCAGAACAGAAAATTACAGTGGTTGGCAAGGGTGCAAAAAGATTGGCACCGTTGTGCACTGTTGGTAGGGATATAAAAGGGTGCAGCCATTATAAAAAATAATATGGGGTTCCTCAAAAAAATTAAAAATACATTTGGCATATAACCCAGCAGTTTCATTTCTTGGTATGTATCTAAAAAGAAAGAAAGTCAAAGCACATCTCAGAGATGTCTACACATCCATGTTCAAGTCAGCATTATTCAAATTAATCAAGATATGAAAACAGCCCAACAGACGGATAAAGAAAATGTGATAAAAACATAGTTAAATATTATGCAGCTTTAAAAAAGAAGGAAATCCTGCCACATGCTACAGTGTGAGTCTCAAAGGCATTGTATTAAGTGAAGCCACTCACAAAAGAAAAAATACTGTATGTTCCATTTATATAAAATATAGAAAGCAGTCAAAATTACAGAAATATAAAGTAGAAAAGTGATTGCCAAGAGAGGGAGAGGGTGGAAGAATTCATGTTTAGTGGATATAGAGTTTCAGTGTTGCAGTATAAAGATGTTCCAGCCATGGCCGGTGTGCCTCAGTGGATTGGGTGCCAGCCTGCAAACTAAAAGGTCTCCAGTTCAATTCCCAGTCAGGGCACATGCCTGCTTTGTAGGCCAGGTCCCTGGTTGGGAATATGTGAGAGGCAACTGTTTCTCTCTTGCACAACGATATTTCTCTCCCTCTCTGTCTCCTTCCCTTCCCCTCTCTCTAAAAATAAATAAATAAAATCTTTAAGTAAAGATGTTCTAGAGATCAGTTGCATAACGACATGAATATACTCAGTGCTACTGAACTATACACTTGCTGAACTATACACTTAAAATGGCTAAGATAGCCCTGGCTGGCGTAGCTCAGTGGATTGAGCGCAGGCTGCGAACCAGGCATCGCAGGTTCGATTCCCATTCAGGGCACATGCCTAGGTTGCAGGCCATGTCCCCCAGCAACCACACATTGATGTTTCTCTCTCTCTCTCCCCCTCTCCCTTCCCTCTCTAAAAATAAATAAAATAATCTTTAAAATGGCTAAGATATTTAATATATGTTCTTTACTACAATAAAAAATGTATAAGATATAAAAACAACATCACAATTCTGCAATGGTCACAATTCTGCAATGGGCAGTGTAGGAGACAAAGTTTGGAAAAGATGGGAATCTACTCTGTAAAAGCATACTCTAGAAGAACAAAAAATAATTCTAGAAAACATGAAACATATTAAATAAAAATTGAGATACTAATGAGATATAAGGAGAGATTTAGGAGATGAGAGAACAAATTGAAGGGGGAAATTATACCAATTAATAGAAAAAGGAGATGAAAACAATTAGAAAAAATAATAATTTCAGGACTGAGTGAAAGCTCAACACAATGATGTCTGTTGGTATCTCTAAAGAAGGTAACAAAAAAACAAAAAATGTATAAAGAAAGCTGAACCTGCAATTTGAAAGGACGTACCAAGTCCTAGGAAAAATTTATATGTAATAATCAACACCCCAGTGTATGTTGGTAATAGTACTGAACTTCAGAGAAAAAGAACAAATTGTACAGGCATCCATGCAGAAAAAGCAAAAGGAAAATCAGCAAGGGGACAGGCAGAGTAAATGGAAGTCAAAGGAAATGAAAGTGAGCTAATTTCACCTTTAAAGTTAATGAATCAAGAAATACATACATAAGTATAAGGCTTAAAATTACAAAAGTTACCTCTAAAAGAGTTAAATTATAAAACATTCAAAATATTTAGTAAAATGGTGTACTTGAACAACAATTAAAATATTTAGTAAAATGGTAGGAGCAGCAGGGGTGTGGAGAGAGGAATAAAAGAAAACATTAAATTTGTAACAAATGAAAAAATATAAAATGAAAGAATGGAGAGTACATAAGCTTATATAAATAAAGATATGGGGTAAATTCACCTATTTAAAAAAACTCATATTAGTTTAAAAAACAAACTCAGTCCTACTGTATGTAACAGACACATTGAAAAATAAAGTGACTCAGAAGGCTTGAAAATAAAAGGAAAGCTAGAGACATGAAAAAATATGAAGGCATGATATTAATATAGGTGAGATTAAATTCAACACCAAAAGTATTACAGGAACTAAGGAGTAATGTTTTTATACTGATTTGCAATTCACAATGAGGTCATACACATGAATATTTAAACATGAAAGAGCATAAAAATATACAAAACAAAAATGGGAGCATTATCAGTAACGAAGTTTATGTTGCCTTATAAAAGAATGAAGTTACAGAATTATGTGAAAACAACTGTTATACTATATTGTTGTGCCAAAGGTGCTTAGCTACCGTAGGGAAATTGCCTCATGGGAGGAAAATGCAAAACCATCCATAAACTGTCCAAAACTTGAGAGGGCCTTCGTGAAGAAGTGGACAATACAGACTAGTGGTAAGGATCTTGAACACACATACTTAGCTCATACTAGGTCATAGAAATGAAAATTTTTTTTAAAGTTAAAAGTTCATCTGGGAATGCAAGTAATAAGGTTGATTTAATAGATAACGTGTAAAAGTATGCTTATAAAAATAAGGTATCCTCTAAAGAGCAAAGGTCTTTAACTTTGATGAAGCCTGGTTTACTTTTTCTCTTGCTGCTTGTGCTGTTTGCGTCATATCTCAGTCCTTTGCCAAATCCAGGGTAATATGGAGATTTAGCCCTACGTTTTCCTCTAAGAGTTTTCCAGTTTCAGCTTTACTTTTAGCTCTTTGATTCATTTTGAGTTAATTTTTTTTATGTCATGTAAAGTAAGAGTACAATACTTCATTATTTTCCATGTGGATATCCAGTTGTCCCAGCATCATTTGTTAAAAAGGAGTATTCCTTTCTCACTGAATGAATGGCCTTGGCACCCTTCTTGGACAATCAGTCGACTGTAGATATCTGGGTTTATTCCTGGACTCTCAGTTCTATTCTGTTGATCTACATATTTATCCTTGTGTCAGTGCCACACTCTCTTGCTTATCTTTGCCTTGGAGTAGTACATTTTGAAGTTAGGAGGTATGAATCCTCCAACTTTGTCTTGTGTGTGTGTGTGTTGTTTTTTTTTTTTTATGTTGGCTATTCTGGATTCCATATAATTACATATGAATTTTGATACCAGCTTGGCAGTTTCTACAGGGAAAGCAGATAGGGATTGTGTTGAATATATATGATCAGATTAGAGATACTGCCTTTTTAACAGTGTTGTCTTCTAGTCCATGAACGTATGGGGTGTTTTCCATTTATTTAGATCTGTTTTAAATTTCTTCCCACAATGTTTTGCAGTTTTCAGAGTAGTAATACTGCACTTTTGTTGTATTTATTTATAAGTATTTTGTTTTGACATTGTTGTAAATAATAGTTTCCTTAATTTTTTTTTCAGTTTAAATGCAAGTATATAACAGTACAGTTGATTTTAAATATTTATCTTTTATCCTGCAACATGCTAAATTTGTTTATTAGTTCTAATAGATTTTTAAAGTATTCTTACAATCTTCTGGATACAAAATGGTGATATCTGTGAATATAGCTTTACTTCTTACTTTGAAATCTACATGCCTTACCCCAACCCCAACTGCCCTGGCTAACACCTCAAGTACAATGTTAAATGGAATTAGTAAGAAAAGACATCCTTGTATGTTCCTGTCTAGGGGTCAGACGTTCAAGTTGAGTGTGATTTTAGCTGTGTGTTTTTCATGGATGCCCATAATCAGATTGAGGAAGTTGCCTCTACTGCTAGTTTTTTTAATGTTTTTATCAAGAAAGTGATTGGATTTTGTCAGATGCTTTTTGTGTGTCTTTCAGATTGTCAAGTAAATTTTCTTCTCTTTTTTTTTATTTACTTGTAGTTGAGTTTTGGGGAGTAACATTGATTAATAAAATTATATAGGTTTCAGGGGTACAATTCTATAAAACCTCATCTGTATATTGTATTGTGTTGAACCAAACCTCCATTCATGGGGTAAGTCATACTTGGTCATGCTATATAATTCTTTTTCTATGTTGTTAGATTTCATTTGCTAATATTTTTATGAGGATTTTTGTGTCTACATTCATGAAAATGTTCATTTGTAGTTTTTTTATGATATCTTTACTGAGTTTTATTATCGAGGTAGTACTGGACTCCTAAAATGAATTGGAAAAATTATTATTCTTTACATGTTTGGTATAATTTAGGGGTAAAATCATCTGAGCCTGGACTTAATTTTGTAGGAAATTTTTGTAGGCTCTAAAACATACAGAGTTTTTCTTTTTTTATCCCAAACATTTAATTACTGGTGATTAAAATGAATTCTCAGGTTTCTTCACTGAAAGGGGTAACAGTACCTATCACTCAGTTTTATCAACACAATTGAATGAAAAGGGGAAGAAGAAAATACAGAGTACATATTGTAACACCCCACACATAGCAAGCAGTTAATACAAAGCAGCTGCTGTTTAGTCCAGAGGACTAAAGTGTCTTTCCTGAGGTCACACAGGCAGTCTGTGGCAGAGTCCCACCCAGAATCCAGGTCTTCTGACTCTGAGTCTCTTAAATGCTTACCATGCCATTCTGGTCACTAGGCATAAATTCTTTATTGAGGCAGTGAGTTTTCTGAAACTTCATATAAACTGTTGTTTCCTTTTTCTCTATAAGTGTGAATACTATTTCTAAAGGGAATGAAAATATTTTCAAAGTCCTTTAAAATCTTTTTTTTTCCCTCCTTTTCAGAGTCCAGTTGTCATTCAGAATTTGAAAATACTACCCATTCTGTATTCAGGTCAGCCAAGTTTTACTTTCATCATCCAGTGCACCTGCCAAGTGATCAAGACTTTTGCCATGAATCTTTAGGGAGAAGTGTTTTCATGAGGCATTCTTGGAAAGATTTCTTTCACCATCACCCAGACAAACAACATACTTGTCTACCTCCGCCTTCTCAAAATGAGGAAAAGACAAAGACCGATTATACCAGAATAGAGAGCGTCAGTATCAATGTAAATTTGGAAAACAAAGAAGTGATGCATCCTACTAAAAGTCAGGCTAGAGATTCCACAAAGTGTGACAAACAAATTAATGATCAAAAAAAGGATCTTCAAGTCACCCCAGAGCCCACAGCTCAGCACATTACAAGTTTGAATGAACTCTGGAACAAGTATCAGGAGCGACAGAAGCAGCAGAAACCTCCAGGGTTCAGTGATAAGAAAGAAGTGTCCTTAGTGGAGCGACTTGACCGTTTGGCTAAACTTCTTCAGCATCCCATCACTCATTCTCTTCGGCCCTTAGACAGTACACAGGATGATAGCATAGAGCAACAAGATGCTCAAGAATGCAGGGGTAGACAGCAACAACAGAAAAACAAGCTTCAGAAAAAGAAGCGGTATAAAAGCTTGGAGAAATGCTATAAAAACATAGGAGATCTTAAAAAAAGCAAGGTGCTCTCTACTCATCAAACTGGAGGCTCCAATCAGATTAAAATAGAACAGGTTAAATTTGATAAATATATTCTGAGAAAAAAGCCAGATTTTCATTATATGAACAGCACTTCTTCAGATTCTAGACCGTCAGAGGACAGTGAGCTGCTCACAGATACTGCCACCAACATCCTTTCCACCACCACCTCTCCTGTGGAATCAGATATATTGACCCAAACAGATAAAGAAATGATTTTACATGAGAGGAGCAGCTCTACTTCCACCATTGACACTGCCCGATTGATCCAGGCTTTTGGCCATGAAAGAGTTTGTCTCTCACCCAGGCGAATTAAATTATACAGCAGCATCACTGACCATCAGAGGAGATACATTGAGAAGCGGAGCAAGAACAAGAAGAAAGCATTGAGTACAAGTTATCCCCAAATGACTTCTGAACACACCAGAAGGAAACGCATCCAGGTACATGGCTACAAATTGCATCTGGCAGTGTGACTTCCTTTTTCATGGACTTTTTGGTTAAGCTTTGCACACAGGTGGAGAAAAAAAGTCATTTGCCCTTTCCTCACTATATTTCTTACCAACTGGAAAAGAGTGAGAAAGTGTAGTACAGTGCTATTGTGAGTTGTCTTTCTTTTCATCAATATTCATTTACAAATTACCCTTTGGCTGCTAACTGCTTCAAAATCTGCAAAGTGCATCCCTGGCATGGGGGAGCTTCGAGTTTAGAATGACCTTTATTCTGAACAATATTGCTGGGGTGGGGGGGTGTTTTTGTTTTCTGTTTATTCATACTTCCCTATCTTTCAAAAAATTTTGAGTTGCTTTTAAACACATACACATATACACACACATAATACAATATGATTTTTTTAACATAAATGAAGAATTTGAATGAAAGAAAATTATGGAAGCCAGAGAGGAGTGAGCTACAACATGATTTTTAAAAATAAATAAAGAATTGTGAGTAATGGGAAGACAAGTTGATGCTGGAGGGGAGATAAAACCTACCTTGTAGATACGTTTGTGAGCCACTAATTTTGCCTTCTTTTCTGCTGGTTAGTGTCCCTAGAATTTTGTGATCAATCACATGAATCTATAGTATAAAAACAAAACTTCAAAAGCATCACATATTTCTGGTACTAAAACCTGAGCGAAATTTACTCATCTGTCCTCATCTAGAAGGCACCACAGTAACAGAGTCCTCAGCAGCATCCTTACAGTAAGGTTCAGTACCAGTGCCTCTTAGGCTGATGTGGCCTTATTAGGGAGTTCATTCAGTAAAGACATATCTCAAGGCATCAGCAAATGCAGACAATTACTTTAACCCAAGAATAAAATTTAGGGTGTCTAGAGAAGTGCTTTACAAAGAGTGATACTTGCAAAATGGTTCTTCGGAGTATAGAAAGAAAAACTTTGTATTTATTTTTCTCTAATTTAAAATTTATATTTTATATGTTTATAATATATGAGTATAGTAGTAATATGTAATTTATAAATACAGGGTGGAGCAAAGCTTGGTTTATAGTTATGATTAATGTAAAAAGTTTATTCTTGTATTATTACTTACTAATTATTATATTTTTATATGAACAGTTGTAAACCTACTTTTGCCCCACCCTATACATATCTGCTTTGGTAATTGATGCTCAAGAATATTTTATCAGCCCTGGCTGGTGTGAGTCGGTGGATTGAGCGCCAGCCTGTGAACTAAAGGGTCACCAGTTCAATTCTGAACCAGGGCACATGCCTGGGTTGCAGGCCAGGTCCCCAGTAGGGGGCATGAGAAAGGCAACCACACTTTGATGTTTCTCTCCCTATCTTTCTCCCTCCCTTCCTCTCTGTCTGAAGATAAATAAATAAAATCTTTAAAAATATACTTTATTAGTAGGACCCATGATCAAATAATTTAAAAGATCACTAGTTTAGAAGAAAGAAGGCATAAGACGTTCAGTTTACCATAAATACTTTTTCTCATAATTGAGATTTGTTAGGTATTCAGTGACAGTGATTACATATATAAATAGTACAGTATGACCTTTTTTTTTTTTTAAGATTTTATTTATTTATTTTTAGAGAGGGAAGGGAGGGAGAAAGAGAGAGAGAGAGAGAGAAACATCAATGTGTGGTTGCTGGGGGCCGTGGCCTGCAACCCAGGCATGTGCCCTGACTGGGAATCGAACCTGCGATACCTGGTTCGCAGCCCGAGCTCAATCCACTGAGCTACGCCAGCCAGGGCTTCAGTATGACCTTTTTATAAATAAGAAGTAATTGGGAATAGTACTGACTAAGGCTTTTTGTTCCATAGAGGAGGGGAAAGGATCCAGGTAGAGGCATTTTGTGTATGTAGTAAAATACATACACATAACAAAGTTTATCATTTTAACCATTTTAAAGTGTACAGTTTAGCGGCACTGAGTACCTCACAGTGTTTTACAACCATCAGCACTATCTGGTTCAACAACTTTTTCATCACCCTAGTGGAAACCTCATACCCATTAAGCAGTCTCTATTCTCTTTTCCCAATAGCCCCTGAAAACCACTTGCCTAACTTCCTTGTTTCTGTGAGATTGCCTGTTCTGGTTACTTCATATAACAGAATCATACCATATGTGGCCTTTGCGTCAGGCTTCTTTTTCTTTAGCTTAATGTTTTGGGGTTCATCCATGCCTTAGTATTTATCAGTACTTCATTGCACGTGTTCATTGTATACTATGTTTTATTTATCCATTCATCCATTCATCCATTCATGGACATTTGGGTTGTTTCCATCTTTTGGCTGTTGGGAATAGAGCTGACATGAAGTATACAAGTTTTCCTTTGAACACTGTAAACAATTCTTTTGAGAATATACCAAGGAGTGGAAATACTGAGTCTTCTGGTAATTATCTGTTTAGCTCATTGAGGAACTGTCAAACTTTTCCACAGTGACTATACTATTTTATATTGAATCGGCAATGTCTTAGGGTTCCAGTGTCTCCACATTCACCAACCCTTTTTACTTACCTTTTGGGGGTCATCCTAGTGTGAATGAGGTGGTACCTCATGCTCATTGCCATTTTGATTTGCCTTTCCCTTATAACTAATGACATCAAGCATCTTTTCATGTGCTTATTGGCCTTTCGTATTTCTTCTTTGGAGAAATATCTGTTCAGGTCTTTACCTAGTCTTTAATTGTTGTTTTAATTTTTGTTTTGTTTCTGAGGTGTATGATTTCTTTATGTAGTCTGGATTGTAGACTGTTATCAGATGTCTAGTTTGCAAATGTTGACTCCCACTCTCTGGGTTGTCTTTTTACTCACTGTTCCTGTCCTTTGACGAAGAGCCCAGTGCACGTATTTTTTGTTGCTTGTGCTTTTCATGTCATCCAAGAAACCATTGCTAAATCCAGAGTCATGAAGATTTGTCCCTATATTTTATTCTTAAATTGTTATACTTTTAGCACTTTTATTTACATCTTTGACATATGTTAATTTTTGTCTATAGTATGAAGTAAGGGTCAAAGCTTCATTCTTTTCCACATGGATATTCAGTTGTCTCAGCACCAGATATTGTAGAATACTTTCTCCCTTGAGTGCTCTTGGCTCCATTGTCTAAACTTAACTGACCATAAAATTGAGAGTTTATTTATAGGCTTGCAGTTCTATTCCTTTTATCTAAATTCCTATTTGCATGTCATTACTGCAATATTTTGATTACTGTAGCTTCGTAGTAAGTTTTAGAACTGAGAAGGTGATTCTTCTGCTTTTGTTCTTTTCAACACTGTTTTGGCTGTTCAATTCTTTGCATAGCCATGTGACTATCATGATCAGCCTCTCCATTTCTGCTGTAGAGGTCATTGGAATTTTGATATTAATTGCATTGTCTGTATTTGCTTTGGAATTTATTGCCATCTTAATAATAGTAAGTCTTCCAATCTCTAAACACAGGATGTATTTTTCATATACTATGTAAAGTAAGGCTTTAACTTTATTCTTTTGCATGTAGATATCTAGTTGTCCCAGCACCAGTTGTTGAAAAAAGAAAGTCTTTCCCTGTTGAATGGTCTGGGCATAAAAATCACTTGACTATATATGTAAGGGCTTATTTCTGATCTATATGTCTGTCTTTATGCCAGTACCACACTGTTTTGCATTACTTCTATTTTTTGAAATAATACTTGAAATGATGATGTGTAAGACCTCCAACCATATTCTTTTTCAAGATTGTTTTGGCTATTTAAGGGTCCATTGGGATTCCATGATTTTTAGTATTTTTTTAATGCTATTTTAAGTGTGATTGTTTTCTTCAGTTTTTTTTATTGTTCATTGTTAGTATATAGATAACACAACAGATTTTCTACAAGTAAGATCATGTAATCTATGGATAGAGATAGTCTTACTTCCTCTTTTTTAATTTGTGTGTTCTTTATTTGTTTTGGCTAATTGATCTGGCTAGAACTTCCAGTATACTGTCAAATAGAAGTGGCAAAAGCAGGCACCATTGTCTTGTTTGTGATCTTAGAAAGCATTCAGTCTTTTGCCATTGAGAACAGTTTTGACTGTGGATTTTCATTTATGATCTTTATCATGTTGAGGAACTTACCTTTTTTTCCTTGTTTTATTGAGTGTTTTTGCCATGAAAGCATTCTGGTTTTTGTCAAACACTTCAGCATCTATTGAGATGATCATCTGGTTTACTGTTATTACTATTATTATAAACATTAATATGAATGTTAATAATCATGTGTTGAACCAGCCTTGCATTCCAGGGATGATTTTAATTGGTCATGATATGTTATCCTTTTCATATGCTGCTGTATTTGATTTGCTAGAATTTTGAAGAGGACTTTTGAATCTCTATTTGTAAAGGATATTGTTCTGTAGTTCCCTTGTGGTATCTTTCTCTGCCTTTGGTATCAGGGTGATATTAGCCTTATAGAATGGTTAAAATGTTTTCCCTTATCTTCTATTTTTTGGATGAGTTTGAGAACTGTATTAATGGTTAATGTTAATTCTTTTTGCTTGGTGTAATTCATCAACGCAGCCATCTGGTCATGAGTTTTTCTTTGAGGGAAGTTTTATTACTGATTCAATCTCTTTGTTATAATAAGTCTACTCAGGTTTTCTATTTCTTCTTGAGTCAGTTTTTATAGTTTGCACATTTCTAAGAATTTGTCTCTATGTTTTATCTCTACTTTGATCTTACTTTTGCTTACTTTAGGTTCAGTTTGCTGTTTTCTAATTTAGAGTTATATTATTGGTTTGAAATTACTATTCATTTTTAATATAGGTGTTTACAGCTATAAATTTTCCTCTGAGAACTACTTTTGCAGATATAAATCTTTTAAACTCTGCCTGCTGCATTCTGTAAGTTTTGATATGTTTTGTTTTTTCATTCATTCCAAATTTTCCTTACAATTCCATCTTTGACAATTAATAGTTTAAGGCTATTTAATTACCATGTATTTCTTTATTTTCCAAATTTCTCCTTATTATTTCTAGTTTCATCATTGTGGTCAAAGAATATATATTGTGTTATTTCATTCCTTTTAAATTTTTGGTAACAGTTTTATGGTCTACCTGACTTCTCTCCTGGAGAATTTCCATGTGCACTTGAGAAGATTGTGTATTCTGCTCTTATTGGTTGGAGTGTTCTGTTTATGTCTGTTAGCTTCATATGGTTTGTAGTGTAGTTCAGTTCCTCTATTTTTTTTATTGGTCTTTTGTCTAGTTTTCCTGTCATATTGAAAATGATGTATTGGAGTCTCTAGCTAGTAATGTGAAATTGTCTATTTCTCCATTCATTTCTGTATGTTTTTGCTTCATATATTTTGAGGCTGTGTTGTTGGGTGTGTATATGTTCATAATTGATGTAACTTCTTCATAGGTTGACCCTTTTATCAGTTAATAATTCCCTTTATTTATTTAACAAATTTTAACTTAACTCCTCTTTTGTTTGAATTTAGTGTAGCTACCGTAACTCCCTTTTGATTACTGATTGCATGAAATATCATTTTCATCCTTTTACTTTGAAACTCTGTGTCTCTAGATCTAAAGTGGGTCTTTTTTAGATAACATATAGGTATATTGTGTTTTTTTTAATCCATTCTGCCATTTCTGCCTTCTAATTGGAGAGTTTAATCTATTTACATTTAAAGTAACTATGTACTAATAGGAAAGGACTTTTTCCCATTTTGCTATTTGTTTATGACATTTTTTTCCTTTTTCAATTCTTCCATTACTGTCTTATTTTATACTTGATTTTTGTAACGTAGTTTTGATCCCCTTCTCATTCTCCTTCCTTTATACTTTTTAGTTATGTTCTTAGTAGTTACCTGGGGATTATCGTTAATACCATTAATGTATACCATAATTTGCCATGTATAATGTGTAATTTTTGCCCAGATATTTTGAGGGAAAAGTAAGAGTGCGCATTAGACATGGGTAGTACTGATTCTATATCTATATAAATGTTTTTAATGCTTTTATCTATGCTATGCATTAAAAGGGTTACTGTAGAAAGCAATCATGATATCCACATGCAAAGTAATACCTTGGAATAAAATAATTGGTTTTCTTTCTAAATATAAATTAATAAATTGAATTAAAAAATTAAAACTAAAGATTTTTTTCCTGTAAGTTTGAACCAAAAACATAGGTGCGCATTATATTTAAATGCACAACAAAATACAGTAACAGCCTAATATGAAATGATTCCAACTTAATTTCATTAGTACACAAAAACTGCTTCTGTATAAGCCCATACCCTCACCGTTTATATTTTTATAGTCAGATTACATCTTTATACTTTTTGATATTCTGTCTTTGGTAAGAAAGACCATTCTCCTTGTTTCTCTGTTCCTAGATATTTTTTTTTAGCTCTTTAAGCATATTTAAGATAGTTGATTTCAAGTCTTTGTATAGCAAGTCCAATGTTTGTTTCCTGAGGGTCAGTTTTTGTTAATTTTTTTTTCCTGCGAATGTTCCTTACATTCTTGTCTCTTGTAATACTTCATAATTTTTTCTTGAAAACTAGACATTCGGGATATCATAATGTAATAAATCTGGATTCTCCTTCTACTTCCCTAGGGTTTGTTGCTACTGCTTATTATGGGTTAAAGACCTTGGTATGTTTAGGGACTTTTCTAAACCATTTTTTGTACAGACTGTGTTTGTTGGTCTATAATGTCTCTGTTCAGATTTCCTGAAGTGCCTTGGAATGGGGCAGACAGGCAAGGGAAAGAAAGAAGAAAAGGAAGGGAAAGGAAAAAAAGTTCACTGGGTCTTTGTAGATGGTCTATATATTAGAGACTTGAGTGGTTGTCTCGAGGCCATTTACAACTCTACCTTAGGCAGTGTCTTCCTTGCATTAAGCTTAAACATCAGCCAGTAGTGAAACCTTAAGGTCTTTTCAGGTCTTTGTTGCACATACATCCTGCCCTGTGCATGTGTTTTTTAGTTTCCTCATGGTACATGGGAGATTTTCAAAATCCTGTTTCCCCCAAATTTTCACTGCTTTTGTCCCTGGCTTTCAATGTGGCTTTTGTTTGTCCTGTTTGTTTGTTTGTTTGTTTCTTGTGGTGATACTTTTTTAAATTGGCTTTCATTGTTTTCAAGGAAATCTCTACTTCTGAAATGCCCTAAGAGAATTCCAAGTTTAATGAAACCTAGGCAGGCCCCCTTGTGTCAGTTGATCAGGGAATACTCGAGCTGGTTGAAAGAAACAGTTCCTTGGGAACAAGATATTCTGTGCTTCCTTTGGATGCAAATACCCACACTGGGAATACAGGTGGCTGTCTTCTGTACCTTGCTAGGAAACAGGGAATTCTTGTACTTTGTTTAATTGGCCTTGCTCCTGCTTAAGTTTTTATTTATTTGCCATAAACCTTTGTATTTCAGAGTTGATAAAGTTGATTTTCACATTTTTTGTTTTGACAGTTTTTGTCAGGTTTTTGGTCCTAGGAGAACAAGTCCCTGGAGCTCTCCTTGTTCTGCCAGTTTTGCTGACACCCCTCCCAGGTAGTTTTGTGCCCTTCCCACTACAGCTGCTGTTCCACTTCTCTGGGCCTATGTAATGGACACTCCTAAAACTCTTCATTCTTTTTCCTGGTGAAGGTTGTAGAGAAATAGCAGTAAAGGGATGCAGACTCCCTCAGTTTCTGTAGCACCCAGGGGCCTTCACACATTCATCAGTGCACACTTGTCCAGCACTTAATCCAGTCTCCAACCTTCCTAATTGTATCCAGTTGTATCTCCAGGGAATCTAGTGCTCATGTCTCAAATTCCTCTACTCATTGTGAGGGCGTTTTTTGCAGGCAGTGGCAATCTTATATTTTGGTCCAGGGTTGACCTTTGACCTTGACTCTGATGGCTTCCAGAAAAATCTGTGAAATTAAAATTGGTACATTTTTATTGTTATTGTTGGTGGTGGTTATAAGGATGGAAGCACACTTTATTCAACTCTAGATTTTTAAATGGAAAACAGATGTATATATCTAGTAGATTTTGACCGGTGGTATTTTTATTAGTAGTACTTTTTAGATGTGTTTTAATTGTAGCTTTAGATTTCCTGTTTGATCCAAGAGAATTTAGGGGAAGTTTTTTTTTTTAATTCCATTAGCTTGGGTTTATTGTCACTACATGTTAATTTATAATTTCATTGTATCATGGTTAGAGATTGTGCTCAGTTCTGTTTCTGCTTTAGGATATGCAGAGATCTCCTTTGTGGCTTAAAGTACGAATAAGCACTCTGAGGCTGTTCATGAAGGAGGCAGAGTCTCCATGCAGAACATGACCCTCTAATTGAGATTATGTGCAGTAAATTGTCTTCATCAATTATGTTTATTATATTCTCCCCAAATACTGGTTTCTTTAATCTATTAAAGACTTCAAAGAGTGTATTTGAAAGTTGATTTGTCTTTGTGGTAATTGAAGGGTAATGTATGTGTTTATGCCTGGCACATAAACATAGATGATAGATAGTTTTTTACTAGCTGTGAATTATACCATAAATCATGCAAAGTAAGTTTCATTTTCCATTTTTAACATGTTTTATCTTTGATTTGGTTTCATCCAATGCAATTTTTAAAATATTTATTTATTTTTAGAGAGGGGAAGGGAGGGGGAGAGAGAGGGAGAGAGACAATGTGTGGTTGCCTCTTTCGCACCCCCTACTGGGGACCTGGTCTGCAACCCAGGCATGTGCCCTGACTGGGAATCAAACTTGGGACCACTTGGTTTACAGGCCAGCACTCAATCCACTGAGCCACTCCAGACAGGGCCCAATGTGATTTTTTAAATGTACATTTGCACAGATGGTTCATGCTCATCATTTCATTTTTAGCTTTCATAAGTCACTTTACTCTAGTATAAGTAGCATCTGGTTGAATTTAACTTTTTTCCCTCAGTAATTATGAGGAGGTTTTTTTGAAGTTGAATTTATTTCATTTAGGTTGAAAGTTGTAACAAGTACATTTAGTTTAAATTTTATCCATCTTTTTTTCCTGTTCTAAACTGGGGAAATGATCTTTTTATTGTGGTTAAAAAAACATAATGCATAAAATTTATCTCAACTGTTTTTAAGTGTACAATTTAGTAGCATTAAGTATATTCACATTGTTGTGAAACAAATCTCCAGAACTTTATCTTGCAACACTGAAATGCTGTACCAATTAAACAACTCCCCATTTCCCTCTGTCTTGAGCACCTTCTCACCACCATTCTATTTATTTCTATGACTTGGACTACCTTAAATAATGTCATATAAATGGAATCATACAATATTTGTCTTTTAGGAACAGACTTATTTCACTTAGCATAGTGCCCTCAAGGTTCATTCATGTTGTACAAAACCATGTGACCAGATTTTCTTCCTTTTGAAGGCTGAATAATACTCCATTGTACATATATACCACATTATGTTTACTCATTCAGCCGTCAATGGATATTTGGGTTGCTTTCACCCGTTGGTTATTGTGGATAGTACTGCTATAGACGTGGCTGTGCTAATACCTTTTCGGGACCTTGCTTTCACTTTATTTGTATATATATCCAGAAGTGGAAAGGGTAAATCATATGATAATTCTGTTTTGAGTTTTTTGAGGAACTGCCATACTTTTCCACGGTGGCCGAACCATTTTACAACCCACCAACAGTGCACCAACAGTGCACAAGAATTCCAATTTCTTCGTATCCTTGCCAACACTTGTTATGTTCTGGAGGCGGTGGTTCTAGCCACCCTAATAGGTATAAAGTAATAGCTCATTGTACTTGTGATTTGCATTTCTCTGTTGATTACTGATATTGAGCATTTTTTCATATGCTTGTTGGCCATTTATTTATCAACTTTAGAGAAATGTCTGTTCAAGTTCTTTTCCCATTCTTGAACCAGGTTATTTGTTTTTTGGTCATTGAGTTGTAGGCGTTTTTTATACATTCTGGCTATTAACCCCATGTCAGATATATGATACGGAAATTTTTTTCCCCAATCAGTTGGTTACCTTTTCACTATGTTGTGTTGTGTCCTTTGATGCACAGATATTTTTAATATTTTTAAAATTTTTTTAAAGATTTTATTTATTTATTTTTAGACAGAGGGGAAGAGAGGGAGAGAAACATCAGTGTGTGGTTGCCTCTTGTGTGCCCCCAACTGGGGGCCTGTCCTGCAACCCAGCATGTGCCCTGACTGGGAATACAACCTGCGACCCTTCGGTTTGCAGGCCAGTGCTCAATCCACACCAGCCAGGTAGTTTTTAAATTTTTAAAATTGATATTGATGTAGTCCTAATTGTCACTTTTTGCTTTTATTGCCTGTACTTCAGTGTCATATACAAGAAGTCATTACAAAGTTCCATGCCATTAAGTTTTCTCCTGTGTTTCTCTAAGAGGTTTTAGGTTTTATGGTTAGGTCTTTAATCAGTTTCAAGTGAATTTTTGTGTACGGTGTAAGGCTCCAACTTCATACTTTTGCATGTGTACATCCAGTGTTCCTAGCACCATTTGTTGAAAAGACTGCACTTTCCTTATTGAGTTGTCTTTGTACATTGTCAGGGGTCAGAAATCATTTGACCATATATCATATCAACATATGCAGGAGAGTTTATTTCTGGGCTCTCCACTCTGGTCCATTGATCTATTTGTCTTTATGCTAGAACCACACTGTTATATTACTAGACCACTGTAATATGTTTTTCTTTAATTTTTTTATTTACAATTTTAGAAAGTGGGGGAGTAAAAGAAAGAGAAACATCAATTTGTTATTTCACTTATTTATATATTTATTGTTTGATTCTTGTTAGTGCCTTGACCAGGGATTGAACCCACAACCTTGGCATACTGGGACAATGCTCTAACCAATTGAGCAACCCAGCCAGGGCCCACTGTCATTATGTTTTGAAATCAGGAATTGTGAGTCCTCCATCTTTGTTCTTCCTTTCAAAATTGTTTTTGGTTCTTTGGGGTTTCTTATGATTTTTTAAATGATCTCTTACTGTTTCTAGTCTCTTTTGTTCATTGCTATATGATTTCCTTCCTGTCTTCCTTCCTTCCTTCCTTTTCTTACTGTCCAAACTTTGTTTATTTATATAGTTCAACTTTACAGTAGTGCCACAAAATACTATAAACAGAGCCTTCAGAAAGAAAAAAAAAGCAAATTTAAATATATTAATCAGATTAAAGTATGCAAACAATCCAGTGATAAGTACATTAAACAATAATATGCTAATGGTATCTAGTTTACCCACTTTATATTCTGTCATAAAAATATTATTAAACATCAATTTGAAATTTGGTGAATGGACTTGATTCCTGATTTCTATATAAGATATGATATACCCTTTGCATGTATATGATTAACTTTGCTGGTTGTATTATTTTACAGTACATTTAAAGTTGGCATTGGTGTATATTTACTACCCATAGTGCAGTAAGTAATGGTTAGAAATGCATTCTCCTAATCTTCTCTGTGAATTTAGAAAGCACTAATGAATTAACAACCTGGGTCAACTAAGGGAATAAAATTTCTTACTATTCACATTTACTTTTCTCATGAAAAGCTTCAAGTATAATTTTAAAAATAGAGTTTTCAAGGCAAACTTTTCAGCATAATTTACAGAAGCATATTTAAATAGAAGAACTCAATAACTAAGCTAATACTTAAAATATAATTAACTAGGAATATCTCTCTTTTCTACCTTGATATTAAAATATGGTGGCCTTAGCAGAGGCTGAAATGCCATTAGGAATCCCATCATAAGCGCAGGAACAACCTAGACAAAGAGGTGGAAAATGTCTCTCTATTCACAAACTTTAATGTTGAGATTTAAATTAAAGGGGTTGAAAGTGGTTCATGTTAATGCTTTTTGTTTGTTCAAAATACAATCAGAGACATTGAAATAAAGAACAATCTGGCAGTAGTCAGAGAGGAGGAGGGAGAGGGATAATGGAGGGGCGGGCTTCAAGGAACATGTATGAAGGACACATAGACAAGGCCAAAGAGGGTGGGTTCAAAGGTGGGAGGCTGGGATGGGTGGAGGGGACATGGTGGGGTGAAAATGGAGACAACCGTACTTGAACAACAATGAAAAGAAAATTAAAACTGTGAGTGGGTTAGAACTCCAGAGATTTCAGAAAGTGATTCTGCAGAGCTAGTGTGACCGTTATCAGGATGACCATACTGAATTTTAGGAAAGGAGTTGAAACGGCTTCTACAAAGTACTACTCTTTTAACAAGCTGACGAGTCCACTGTGGAGATATAGAAGGCATCCGATGTACGCCGTCATCTGCTGACATGGGCTGGACTACATCTTTATACGATTTTCTTTTAAGTTGACTTGTTGTTTGTGTTAACTTAGTATCCATATAATCTATGGGGTTGGCCAAAATGTCTGTTCATTTTTTCCAAAAAATAAAAGACACATTTTTTCATTTTCACCAATAATTTTATTGATTTGGATATTTTGAGTATATCTGCTATCTCCCACTATTGGCTTCTAATGGTTAGAAGCCAGGGGTGCTGCTAAACATCTTCCAATGCATAAGGCAGCCTCACAACAATTTCAGTGATTTGAGTTTTATCTTTTTTTTCTTAGTGTTAATCTAGCTGAAGATTTGTAAATGTTGCTGTTTTCAAAGAACCGTTTGGTTTCTTTTATTTTTATTCTCTACTTCATTTATTTTCTCTCTCTGATCTTTATAATTTCCCTTTGTCAGCTTATTTTGGGTTTTGTTTGCTCTTCATTTTCTAGTTTTCCAAGGTAGAAGGTGAAGATATGGATTTGAAATCTTTCTTTTAATATAAACATTTATACATAAATTTCCTTCTAAGCTCTACCTTCACTGCATTCCATAAGTTTTGGTATGTTTTGCTTTCATTTTCATTCATCTCAAAGTATTTTCTAAGTTTCTTTGTAGTTTTTTCTTTGACTATTGGTTGTTAAGAGTATGTTTTTCCCCATGTATTTTTTAACTTTCCAAATTTCTGTGTGTTACTAAGTTCCAACTTTGTAGGATTTAGTCCTCATATGTGTAGTATGACTTGTTTTACGGCCTAGCATATGGTCTTCTGGACATTCCATGTGCCCTTGAGATGAATGTGTGTTCTGCTTTTGTTGAAGTATTCTGTGCGTGCGCGCGAGTGTGTGTGTGTGTGTTCACACACGTCTTTTGGTTTACAGTGTTGTCCAAGCCTTCTGTCTCTTTATTGGTCTATCTAGCTGATTTACCCATTTTCCAAGTGCTATATTATATGCACTCTCTGTTGAATTTATTCATCTCTGTTGATGAGTTAATTATTGTTACTGTTGAACAATATTTACTTGAATTTATTACTGTTTATTTATTTATTTATTACTGTTGAATTGTCTGTTTTCTCCTTCATTTTTGTCAGGTTTGCTTCCTGTATTTGGGGTATTAATTTTTTTCTGGTACCAAGTAACTCAATATCCCTTGTATATTCAGATTTGCTTTCATTTCAACAAAAGTTTTCTTTAACTGTATACCTAATATTTTTTTCCTTTTCTCTCAAGCTGTTTTCTATCCTAAGAGTGAGGGATGCGGCAAGCCCACTTCTCCAAGTATTAGATCTTGGCTGTATGTCTTCCTCTCCTAGCATTCTGATTATTTTTATTTCCTGTACCTTTTTCTGCATTTCATGAGACTCTTCAATCTGTAATTTACTCTACTGGCTTAATTTTCTTTCTTTTAAATATTTCTTTTAAAATTTATATGTTTTAAATTGCATAAATTAGTTCTGAAGTGGTATAATGCTGTTATTTGTTACTTTTGTTTTCTTTAGTGCCTGTCTCTGGTCTTTTTGATGAATTATGTTAATTTTGTCAACTACCTTTTAATCTCCCTCCATTGTCTTAGCTTATTGTGGATCTGTATCATTAGGTCCATGGTGTTTTTTTGTGTGTGTGAAGTGAAAATATAAATGATTTTTTGACTAAAATAGGTAAAACTTCTTGCAAAGAAATTCTTTTTCTGTTCCCTTTCTTCCACTTTAATGCTATAAAATATTTACATATTTCTTCTCTTTTGTTTTCATATTACTGTCTTTATATCTGGACAGTTCTGTGGAAACCATTTATTTGCCCACAAGCAATGTAGAAGAATTCTCTATGACTGTCTTATTACCTGTTTTCAAGATACTGCTTGAATCCTCTTTCTAGGAATTGAACCTAAAGATGAATTGTATATGGCTTATTACTCTTTTTCCCTCAGAATTGGGAAAGGCAGGGAGATAGTAGGTGATTCTAGACTCTGGACAGCTACTGTAGGTGGCATTTTTATCTGCCATTGTTTCTAAAACTCTTAGACTGATGGCCCTCTTACTAATTGTGGAGGTAAGGAGAGCGCCTAGTTCTGTGGGACATTCCCTTAGGATTTTGTTATCGTACTGTACCTTACAGTCAGCTGGAGGCAGCTTTTGTGGCGTTGTTGTGTGAGCAATGATATGGCTAAGGCCTTACTTATTTTCTAGCAAATCTTAGTAATCCAACTAAGGTATTTAGATTTAAGAGGTTATTCTGACTTTTTCCTGACCAAAGGGGAGAATGTGTTCTGGCTAGGGCATAAGGTACTATTTTTTTATAGGGGACATGTCTCCAGTTAGAACATCTGTCTTTTCCAGGGACACTTATTACCACAATTCCTTTTCTGAGATACCAGAGGAGTATGTCTTAATTTAATGGACTCTTCTTTATGATCCTTTGTGTTGGAAGAGCTTTGTGACAGCTCCTTAAATTTGGTCCCAGTTGTTTCTCTAGACAGTATTTCTGGAATTCTGGGATATGAGTTGAATCCTTTCCTTAGGTTCTGAATATTCTTTTCACTTTTTGTTTGTGTCTTTCAGTTATTGAAGAAGAGGTTTATTAAGCCTGTCTTTATACCGTCATATTTTCTAAAATACATTCATCTATTTTCTCTGTGTTTATCTTTTATATTGGATTTCTTCGTTTTCTGTAGGCTTCTTCCTCTCAACGAGAGCCATACTTACGTCTTTCCTTATCATAGACAGTGGATGATTTACTGTCAGGGTAGCTTCTGTTGGTCTTTCTACCACTCCGTATCTTTCTCTCTGTTTATTACCAAATTTTGTCAAAAAAAGATATCTCTTTATTTCCTTTGAGTATAAAGGTAAAAAGATTACTAAATATAAATAGTTCAGATAATATAGAAAATATAAAGACCTTGGAAATCACCCATAGTTCTGTCTTGAAATAGTCATAATTAACATTTTTATAAATAAGGTTCCAGGTTTGTATTTTATGATTCACATACCTACTGCTTATGTTTGATCTATTTCTTCATGTCCATTTTCTAATATAGCTAAATGCCCAGTGAAAACATACTGATTTCATATCACTCTTTACAACCATTCTCATATGTAGAAAGAAACAACAGTGAAAAATGAAATCATATTATGTATATTGTTTTAAAGCTTTACTTAGTATATCATAGACATCTCTTTATGTTAAAAGAAGATTTATATGGTCCTTTTTAATGGCTTTATGGGTTTCATTGTATAAATATAGTTTTTATCTAATTAGTTCCTTAATGACAGAATTTACATTGTTTTGAACTTTTTATCATAATCTGTGCTTTGATGAATAGTCTTATTAGATCTTTATGAATACTTCTGTTCATTTCTAAATATGGAATAAATGGGTTACTAAGTATACACATAAAAAAGGTTTAATTCAGCCCTGGCCAGGTGGCTCAGTTGGTTGGAGCGTTATACCGTACACCAAAAGGTTGAAGGTTCAATTCTGTGTCAGGAAATGTAGCTAGGTTGCAGGTTCAATTCCCAGTCAGAACACATACAAGAGGGCATCTGATTGATGTTTTTGCTGATATTGATGTCTGTCTGTCTGTCTCTCTCTCCCTCCCTCCCTCCCCCTCCCCCCCAAACTATCAATAAAACATCCTAGAGTGAGAATACTTTTATTTCTGCTTTTTTAAATTATATTTTATTGGTTATGCTATTACAGTTCTCCCAATACTTTCCCATTTACCTCCATCCACCCAGCATCCCCTGCTCCCTCAGGCAATCCCCACACCTTTGTTCATGTCCATTGGTCATGCATATAAGTTCTTTGGCTACTATCTTTCCTATACTGTACTTTACATCCCCGTGGCTGTTCTGTAACTACATATTTGTACTTCTTAATCACTTCACCTCTTCACCCATCCCCAAACCCATTTCCCATCGGGCAGCCATCTAAACGTTCTCCATATCCATGAATCTCTGTTCTTGTTTGCTTAATTTGTTTTTTAGATTCAATTGTTGACCACCACAAGAAAGTAAATATCACAATAAAGTCATGAATTTGTTGGTTTCCCATCTTGTAAAGATTGTGTCTATACTGTAGTCTACTAAGTGTGCAAAAAGCATTGTGTCTAAAAACACAGTGTACATACCTTGATTTTAAAATACTTTATTGCTGCCCTGATTAGTGTAGCTTAGTTGGTGGGGCATCATCCTGCAAAGCAAAAGATGGCTGGTTCAGTTCCAGTCAGGGCACATGCCTGGGTTGTGGGTTCCGTCCCCAGTGCAACCGGTCAATGTTTCTCTCTCACATTGAATGTTCTCTCCCTCTCTCTCTCTCTCCCTTTCACTTTCTCTTAAAAAAAGAAAAGAAAAATACTTTATTGTTCAAAAATGCTAACCATCATCAGAGCCTTCAACTGGTCCTAATCTTTTTTGCCAATGCAGGGTCTGGCCTCAGTGTTGATAGCTGCTGACTGTCAAGGTGGTGGTTGCTGAAGGCTGGTGTGACTGGCAGTTTCTTAAAATAAGACAACAGTGAAGTTTACCGCATTGATTGATTCTTCTTTTAATGAGTGATTCCTCTGTAGCATGTGATGCCGTTTGATAGCATTTTACCCACAGTAGGACTTTTTTAAGAATTGGAATCAATCCTTTAAACCCTGCTGCTGCTTTTATTGATGAAGTTTATGTAATATTGTAAATCCTTTGTTATTGCAACAATCTTCACAACATCTTCACCAGGAGCAGATGCCATTCCAAGAAACCTCTTTGCTCACCCATAAGAAGCAATTTTTCATCCACTAAAGGTTTATCATGAGATAACAGCAATTCAGTCACATCTTCAGATTCCACTTCCAGTTCTCTTGCTTTTCCCACCACCTCTGTAGTTACTTCCTCCACTGAATTCTTGAACTCCTAAGTCATTCATGAATTTTGGAATCAACTTTTTCCAAACTCCTATTAATGTTGATATTTTGACCTTTCCATGTATCACAAATGTTCTCAATGGCATCTAGAATGATAAATCCTTTCCAGAAGGTTCTTAATTTACTTTGCCCAATCCTTCAAAGGAATCACTGCCTATGTATAGCTTTGCAAAATGTATATTTTTTAATTTATTGATTTTAGAGGAAGAGAGAAACATCAATTTGTTGTTCCACTTACTTATGCATTTGTTGGTTGATTCCTGTATGTGCCCTGACTAGGAATTGAACGTACAACCTTATATTAGGACAATGCTCTAACCAACTGAGCTACCCAGCCAGAGCATGGAATGTATTCCTTAAATAATTAGACATTATTAAAATCAAAATTACTCCTTGGCCTATGGGCTGCAGAGTGGATGTTGTGTTAGCAGTCATGAAACGAACATTAACCTTATTGGTACATATACGTTACAGCTTTTGGGTGACCTGCTGTATTGTCAATGAGCAGTAATATTTCAAGGACAACCTTTTTTCTGAGTCTAAAAAATATTTAGTAAACCATGTGGTAAACAGGTGTGCTGTTATCCAGGCTTTGTTATTACATTTATAGAGCACAGGTGGAGTATATTTAGCATAATTCTCAAAGGGTTTTTGGAGTGGTGAATGAGCGTTGTCCACAACTTAAAGTCAGCAACTGCACTAGTTCCTAAAGAGAGCCAGAAATCGACCTGTCTCTAGCTGTGAAAGGGTTAGGTGATGTCTTCTTTGAATATAATGTTCTTTTGTCTACCTAGCAAATTTTGTTTAGCATAGCAACTTTCATTAATAGTCTTAAAGTAGATCTGAATAACTTGCCTCAGCTTCTAAATCAGCATTTGCTGTTTCACCTTGCACCTTTATGTTATCAAGGTGGTTTTCTTTAATTCTCATGAACTGAACTCTGCTAGTTTCAAACTTTTCTCCTGTGACTTTGCCACCTCTCTCTGCTTTCGTAGAATTGAAGAGGTAGGACCTTAATCTGAATTATTAGCTTTTGGCTTAAAGGAATGTTGTAGCTGATGTGATCTATCCAGAAAAACTTCCTCTGTATTAGCAGTAAGGCTATTCTGCTTGCTTAACATCCATGTGTTCATTGGAGTAGTATTTTTAGTTTCCTGCAAGAACTTTTCCTTTGCATTCACAACTTGACTGGTGCAAAAAACCTACCTTTCAGCCTGTCTCAGCTTTCGATGTGTCTTCCTCATTAAGCTAAATCATTTCTAGCTTTGGATTTAAAATGAGAGACCTGCAGCTCTTTCACATGAACACCGGAGGCCATTATAGGGTTGTTAATTAGCCTAATTTCAATATTGTATCTCAGGGAATAGGGAGACCCAAGGAGAAAGGAGAGAGATGGGGGAACTGCTAGTCAGTGGAGCAGTCAGAATATATACAAAATTTGTCAATTAAGTTTGCCATCTAATATGGGTGAGGTTCGTGGCATCTCAAAACAATTATAGTAGTAACATCAGATCACTGATCACAGATCACCATAACAAAGTTTAATAACAATGAAAAAGTTTAAAATATTGCAAGAATAACCAAAATATGACACAGAGACACAAAGTAAACAAATGCTACTGGGAAAACGGCACTGATGCAGGGCTTGCTCAATGCAGGAGTGCCGCAAACCTTAAAACTGTAAAACAGTATCTCAAATTCAGTAAAGCAAAGCATATAAAACGAGGTATGCCTGTAGTACCATTACATACTCAGTTTCATTCTTTGATCCATGCTAAGGAAGATTTTCTCAACCTCAAGAGTTTTTTTTCCTCCTGTTTTTCTTTTAATACTTTTTTTTAGGGTAGGGAACAATACACTTAAATCCTTAATTTACACGAAATTTATTTTTGTGTGTATAGGTATGATTTATTTTCATGTTCAGCTAATTGTCAATAAAGGTTTTTAAATAAAGTGATATTCCCTAATTTATTAGAAAAATCTAATATTCCTTTGTTAAGCTGGACTCCAATCAGTCGGACTTGGTAATTAATAGCTATGGTTCTTTCTAAATTCTCAAAATAACTGAAGTAATACACGAATACCTTTCATAATGGAGAGATCTAAAAAGGAAACTGTTTCTGACCAAAGTATGAAGACATTTCATTTAGTAATCTTTTTCCTTAATTTTTTATTGTTCAATTACAGTTGTCCCCATTTTTTCCTCATTACTCTCTCCTGCCCTACCCACCCCCTACCTTTCACTTTCAATCCTCTCCCCCCACCCCATTGTCTTTGTCCATGGGTCCTTTATACATGTTCCTTGACTTGGCCCTTCCTCTTCTCTCCGCCATTATCCCCTCCCCTCTGGTCACTGTCAGTTTGTTCTTTATTTCCATGTCTCTGGTTCTATTTTGCTCACTCATTTTGTTGATTAGGTTCCACTTATAGGTGAGATCATGAGGCATTTGTCTTTCACTGCCTGGCTTATTTCACTTAGCATAATACTCTCCAGTTCCATCCATGCTGTCACAAAGGGTAGGAGCTCTTTTCTTTTTGCTGTGTAGTATTCCATGTGTGGATCAAAAAATTGCAGTTTCCTGATGTGCACCTAGGTTGCTTCCAGCACTTGGCTATTGTAAATAATGCTGCTATGAACATTGGGGTGCATAGGTTCCTTTGAATTGGTGTTTCAGGACTCTTAGGGTATAATCCCAGCAGTGGAATTGCAGGGTCAAAAGGTAGTTTCATTTTTAGTTTTTTGAGGACATTCCATACTGTTCCACAGTGTCTGCTCCAGTCTGCATTCCCACGAGCAGTGCAGTAGGGTTCCCTTGTCTCCACAACCTCACCAGCACTTGTATGTTGATTTATTAATGATGGCATTCTGACTGGTGTGAAGTGGTATCTCATTGTGGTTTTAATTTGCATCTCTCTGATGACTAGTGATGCTGAGCATCCTTTCATGTGTCTCTGGCTCCTCTGTATGTCCTCCTTGGAGAAGTGTCTGTTCAGGTTCTTTGTCCATTTTCTAATTGGATTGTGTTCCTGGTGTGGAGTTCTGTGAGTGAGTTCTCTATACATTTTGGAAATCAAACCCTTGTCTGAGGTATCATTGGCAAATATATTTTCCCATACGGTTGCTTCCCTTTTCATTTTGCTCATGTTTTCTTTACTCATGCAGAAATTTTTTAATTTGATGTGGTCCCATTCATTTGTTCTTTCCTTTATGTCCCTTGCTCTAGGGGACATACTGTAAAAATATTGCTGCGTGGAACATCTGAAATTTTCCTGCCTATGTTCTTCTCAAGGACTTTTATGGTGTCATGACTTAAAATATTTAAGTATTTTATCCACCTTGAGTTTATTTTTGTGTATGGTGTAAGTTGGTGGTCTAGTTTCAATTTTTTGCACATAGCTGTCCAGATCTCCCAACACCTTTTGTTAAAGAAGCCATTTTACTCCATTTTATGCTTCTGCCCCTTCAGTTATTAGCCTTTAAGTTAGATCAGAACATCCAAATGAAAATATCTAACATGGATATATCTGACTTCGTGAGTATATCATAAGTGAAATAAAGATTTTAGAGTCATCATGTAAAGAGGATCATAATCTTCATAAATATTAAAGCCAATAGGAAAGATTTGAGAGAATGCAGAGAAGGGGGGCGGGGTTCTTCCAGACCATAATTTTCAAACCTGATAAATCTTTTGGGACCCATGTCATCTAGCTCTGCCACCCTCTATAAGAGTTTCCTGATCATTTGTTAACCTGGTTTTTCCCATATTTTAATTGAGGACTAGTTTCATTTTCTGTTTTTCTACCCCAAGCCCTCTCATTATCAGGGATACTTTACTATCCTGTTAGAGTTTCTGAATTCAGTTCTCATTTTAACCATCTGGTGTTATGACCATACTTTGAATTTTGGCATGATGCAGAATCATTCCATCTCCCTAATCTTTACTGATTCATTATCACCTGAGTTACCGGTGTTGTTTTTTAAGCTTTACTCTTGTCACTAGGAATTGAAACTGTTAATATGTTATTTTTTGGATAGATACTTTGTGATTGTGTCACCCTTTATTGATTAGTTTTATTATTGTAACTACCATTGCCAATTTGATCTGCACATAACTAAAAACTTTTCACAAGGAAAAGGCTTGATGATGCCATCAGCTACATTTCTTATTTTGACTCTGACTGTCTTAACATTGTGTTTCTCTGGTCCTAAACGTGAGTGGTTATAAATGAATTAAACCCATTCATCTGGGGGGGAAACAAAACAAAACATCTCCCACCCTGGCCACTGTGGCTCACTTGGTCAGAGCATTGTCCTGTAAACTGGAAGGTTGTGGGTTCGATACTTGGTGGGGGCACATGCCGAGGTTGTGACTTTGGCACCTAGTTGGGGCGCACATGAGAGGCAACCGATCCATATTTCCATGTAAGGAAACTTGGCCTTTTTCTCCTAAAGTTAGATATGTTTTCCTATTGACACTTAAAAAATAAATTTTTAATTGAAAAGCTTTTTTTTTCTGAATATATTTGATGGTGTCTCTGATCAACAAATATAGGAATGAGTCTCACGCAGATTTTAGTTAAACTAAAAAGTGCTACAAAAAAGCCTGAAACATTTCTTGAGATGATAGCAGTTATTTTCTTTTCCCAGTGTGGAATAAGGCATCAGCAGGTGAGTTTGCTCTCATAACAGTAGAAATTAAAACAGAAGCCACCAGCCAGCCTGTCTCTCCTTCCAAGATTCTCTACAACAGAAAGCTTAAATCATGGTAGCTGATAATGTCAGTTGACTTGTAGTCACTTAAGTCTTCACGTGTAAGCCCCACTGCAGAGAACTGAGCAGGCTGATCCATACCTGTCTAACCCCAGGCCTTGGGGGATGAGATCATTAGAGGAGATGCCTGAGCCTTTCCCATGGACCAAGGAAAGTGAACTATTGTGGTTTGCCGATAGCGGAAAATGATGTGCTATCCCATGGTGGGTTCTCAGCACAAAATGTCCAACACTATGCAGGCCTGTGCTTCATGGTTCTTGTTGTGAATCTGTGGAAGTCAGCATGACATGATTGCATGATCCTGATAGTTTGCACTTGGCTCTAACCATAGAGTGTATATAGTGTTTCATCATACCTACAACATCCAGCACCCACATTTTCATTAGGACTGTCTTTTATTGTGTGAAAATGACAAAGTCAATCACCTTCCATTGTTTTTGTATCCCTGATTCAGTAACACAGGAGATGCAGAACCATAAAGCATGAGAAGCTTTTCCCTCCAAATGAGGCTTCATAATCAACATGTATGTCCATTGATATACATGAATAAATATAATTTTAAAATATACAGTTTAGTGGGTTTTAGTGTATGCACAGCACAGTTGTATACCATCACCCCAATCTAATTTTAAAACATTTTTAATAACCCCCAAAAAATATCTTGTATACATTAGCAGTCACTCCTCATTTCCCCAACATCCCACCCCTGCCCCAGCCTCTGGCTGTGATTACTTAATCTACTTTCTGTCTCTATAGATTTTCTTATCCTGGACATTTCATATAAATGGAATTATACAAAAGACAAGTTTCTTTCACTTAATGTTTTCAGGGTTCATCTACATTGTAAAATGTATTCATTCCTTTTTATTACCAAATAACACTATTCCATTATGTGAGTATACCATTTTATTTGTTTAGCTATTTGGATTTCTTCCATGTTTTGGCTATTGTTAAGAAAGCTGCTGTGAATGTTCATGTACAAGTTTTTGTGTGGACGTGTTTTGTTTTGTGCAGACACCTAGGATTGAATATATCCTGGGTCAGATGCAACTCTGCGTTTAACATTTGAGAAACTACTAAACAGTTGTCCATTTGCATTCCCACAGCAATGTATGAGGGTTCCGATTTTCCACATCCTTGAAAACACTTGTTTTTGTTTTTGTTTTTTAGATTTTATTTATTTATTTATTTTTAGAGAGGGAAGGAAGGGGGAGAGAGAGAGAGAGAGAGAGAAACATCAATGTGCAGTTGCTGGGGACCGTGGCCTGCAACCCAGGCATGTGCCCTGACTGGGAATCGAACCTGCGATGCTTTGGTTCACAGCCCGCGCTCAATCCACTGAGCTATGCCAGCCAGGGCTCGAAAACACTTGTTTTTTTTTTTAATGTCCTTTTTATCTTCACCATTGTGGAGGGCTAACTAAATATATTTTGTTGAAAGGGAATTTATTTTTAGATTTTTTTCTATTTTTAAATGTTAACCTTTTTCTAGGCAGAAATTAGAAGAGAGACTTGACCTATAAGTGGAAACACACACACCAAGGCTCATTGTATCAGACATAAACGTGTTCTTTCCCACCAGTGGTGTTGCATACCACAACTTGGTGTGTGCTTTGGAAGTGTAGGAGGCTCACAGACTCAGGCTGCAAATGTACCACAAGGTGTTCCAGCTGCTTCAAGAGCACCGCTCACTGTTCATGGGCAGCTTGTTCCATTTGTATAAGACTTCAGTTACCAAAGGGTATAACTTACAAAGATCCAAAATCTGCCTGCATTGATTTCCTGGCTCTGTTCCCAGTTTTACACACTGAAGCCACGGAGTATAGGTCTGATCTTCTACTTAAACATGTCTTTTTACACTAAGCATGCTGAACTTCAGATGGTGAGAGCAGGTTGACAGCAGATTTTGTCTGTGTGGTTAGAACATTTCCATGGCCTAACACATATTTTACTCCCTCCTGTTGAACTCACCAGAGCCATTAGACCCATATTGCCACACTCTTCAAGTTTTTGTTTTGTTTATTCTTACCTCTTAAGCTAGTAATACAAGCATATGGCACAAAATTTAAAATGTGTAAAAGTATTTGATGGAGTGTCCTTCCCACCTGTGTCCCCTAGGCACTATCTTTCCAGAATCACTCAGTGTTACTTGTTCTTGCACATTACAGAGATTTTTAAACAGCTTTATGGTAGTATAATGTACATAACATAAAAGTAATCTATTTCAAGTGTACAGTTCAATTGTTCTTAGTTAAATTTACGGAGTTGTGCAGTTATTACCATAATTCAGTTTTAGAACATTTCTGTCACCCCCCAAAAAGGGGGTGCAATCAGTCCACATTACAGACTCAGACAATTCTAACCTACCTCTTCCTTTTCTGGACATTTCATATAAGTACAATTATATAATATGTGGTCTTTTTCCATCTGGCTTTTTTTGCTTAGCATGTTTTCAGGGTTCATTCATGATGTGGTATGTATCAGTACCTTTTTTTAAGATGTTATTTTTATTGCATCCACTGATAGACCTTGAACAATCTAACATTGTTCTTTTGGTTTGCACTAGGATGCGAAAGAAAAAAATCCCTGTGCTTTCTGTCTGTCTTTGTGGCAGCCCAGATTGAATAGGGGACTACATCTGTGGGAAAAGAAAAAAAAAAAAGATGTTATTTTTAGAGAGAGGGGAAAGGAGGGAGAAAGAGAAAGAGAGAACATCAACGTGCTAGAGAAACAGTGATCAGCTGCCTCTTGTACATGCTGTGACCAAGGACCAAACCTACAACGCAGGCATATGCCCTAGTGGGGAATCAAACCAGCAACCTTGCATTTGGCAGGACAGTGCCCGACCAACCGAGCCACATTGGTCGGGGCAGTAGTTCCTTTCCACTAGTGATCGGAATTCTATAATATGGATGTGCCACATTTTACTTACCCAGTTTCCAGTTATTAGACAATTGGGTTGTTTAAATTTTTGGAAAATACGCTATGAACATTTATGTAAACATTTTTATGTGAACATGTTTTTAGTTATTTTGGGCATATACCTACAAGTGGAATTGCTGGGTAATATGTTAAGTTTAATTTTTAAGAAAATGCCCAAGTGTTTTCCAAAGTGGCTGTACCATTTTACATTCCCACCATCAACACGTGAAGGTTCCAGTTTCTCTGCTTCCTCATCAACACCTAGTATTGTCTGTCTTTTTTATTATAGCTGTTCTAGTCGGTGTGAAGTGACCTCACTGTGATTTCAATTTGCATCTTCCTAGTGACTGATAATGTTGAACATCTTTTCATATGCTTATTGGCCATTCATATCTCTTAGGTGAAATGTTTATTCAATGCTTTACCTACCTTTAAATTATATATATTGAATATCTCACTATTTAGATCTTTAGTTTCTTTCATCAGTGGCTTGTAGTTTTCAGAGTGCAAAGCTTCCACTTCTGTTAAATTTATTCCTAAATATTTTATTCTTTTTGGTGTCATGACTGACATTTTTTCTATAATTTTATTTCAGATTGCTCATTGCTAGAATATAGAAACAGATTGATTTTTTTATCTTAATTGATCTTTCATTCTGCAGTCTGGCCAAACATTTTAGCTGTAGTGCCTCTTACGGATTCCTTCATATTTTCCACAGATAGGATCATGCCATCTGCAAATAAAAAACAGCATTACCTCTCCCTTTCCAATCTGGGTTTTCCTTTACTGGTAACTAATTTACACATTATAAAGCAAATACCTGCATTTGTTTTATACCCTTTCTCACAAAAATGACAGCATACTTTGCTTTTTTGTACTTATAATCTATCTGCAAAACCCATCTATTTCAGTACCTAAAGTGCTTTTTTTTTCTTTTATAGCTGCAAAGAAGGTGTAGTATATTGCTGATCAGTCACATCTTCCTCACCACACTTTCTGTGCTTGTACATTTTGGGGTTTTTGTAACAATAATCTCATTGTTTTATATTAGCTTTTCACTGTTTATTATCTAGATCATTTGTTCTAATACTTCTGTGTTTTCAGAAATGTAGGTGTTTCCTTTCTAGATGGGGAAGACTAGCATAAAGAGGTTATGGCTTATTCAAGCAGAAACAGCTAGTAAAAAGAAGGTGGGAGTCTGGCTTAGGCCTTGGACTCCAGACACAGAGTTTTTTGTACTGCATCCAAGTCTCTGCCATTACTCCTGCCTAGTGTATAGAACTTTACAATTATCCCTTGTTTGATTGGGCCTGTTTGTTCCTGTTATTATTTCAGATTGTGGCAGCCATTTAGGCCCTCCCAGATGTGCATTGTAGGAAAGTCTTATTTCCACATCTCTAAGACATCGATATATAAAAATGTTAAGAAGGAATAGCCAGAGCAAACTTAGTGACTGGCACACAGTAAGTGCTTAGTGAATATTTGTTGTTGAATGCAAGATGTATCACTCAGTAAAGGCTTCTCAGTGTGTTGACAATAACAGTTGAGAGTGTTTCAACCACCTAGGGTTCTGCCAACTCATTATCATTCAACCCACATGAGTCCATCTTGTCCTCAAAGATGTCATGAGAAGTTTCCCCATTTTATTCAAATGAAGTACTCTACTACCTGTTCTTCTCAACTGCCAGTTAGTGACCATGTCTGCGAGGGAAAACAAGACTGACTGGGCAAGACTTGTGCTGCCCGCCTTACTGAGCCCTACATGAAATGTGCTAATCTTTTCTTTGGCCTGCAGATGCTTCAAATTATCAGGTTAGTGACCCATTCTAAAATCTCCCCAGTCATTAGTGTTAAACCCACCAGTTTACAATGCTTATCTTTTTGAAAATTAAAACACTTCCTGTCCCCAGACATCTAACATAGCTCCTCTCATCCAGGATTCTGTTGCTAGGGTTCCTGAGTCCCTGGAATATAGTCTGTTTAGTTCAGGGGAGCAAATACCTTCAGTTTCCTTTCAGACTTGGGCTTCAGTGTTTGCTTAAGGAGGTAAGCACCTGGCATTTATTCAAAATACAGCGCCCACATCCCTCCCCACAGGATTTCAACTCATTTTTCTGGATCAGGGTTCCTCCCCCAGAGGATTGCTATGGTATGCAAGTTTAAGAAATACTATTTTATACTATATTTGTTAACCCTATTTTGATAACTTTTTTGTCACCCACTAAATTCCACCATCAACTTACATCCATGAACTTTCTGACCCTTGCTCTGAATGTAACTAAAAAGACCATTTTTTGGCTCATTAGTGCTTTTTGCAGTTCTGATTCAGGACTTCCCTGGGGGGCATTCGCCTCTTTGGCATTTATCCTTGTGCAAGCGTCTGAGTCTGATCTTAGAGAGCACTCTGCAGCTCTCGTCTCTCTGGTTGTCCCCAGCCTTCTGTCTCTCATCAAAGCGTGTGCAGGCGGCAAGTCGGAATTTCATTCTGAAAACCAACCAGACTAATTTTGGGCTCACATCTTCTTCAGAACTTTTCAAGTCCAAGAATACACTATTTTGTGAGTGTGTGTCTTGCCCTCAGGAAAGGGCTCAGGCACTTATTCAACTTCAGTAACATTCTCCTCCCTAGCGTAAATTATGTGGCAGCGTGTCGACATTGTCACAGCTTCCTGGCAACTTTACCTCAACAATTTGAATCGGGTCGTCTGGGTGACTTTGTATATTTTCTTATCCTGTGGGTAATTGTGCCATTGACTACATGTAATGATAACGGTCTCTTGTTTTTTCTAGGTGGCAAACCATATGATTTCTTCTGACTCTATTTCATCTTCTACTGGTAGTTTCTGGAGCTCAAACTCTACCCCTAGCAACAAGCAAAATGTACATATGTTAAATAAGGGAGTGCAAGCAGGTAAATTACTTGAATTTAAACATTTCTTTCCTTCAAATTAGAAGTAGCCGTTAAACATAAGATACTCGACCTCATACAAAATGAAGATTAACACTATACTCAGTTGCCATTATTCACTTATCAGATTGGCAAAAATCTAAGCTTGATAACAAGTATGTGGGCAAAAGTGTAGGGAAATACATCATATATTCTAGTGGGAGTGTAAGTGATAGGTCCAATGCCTATGACAGGCAATTTGGCAGTTTCTGTCAAAAACTACTTTCACACAGCACTTTTGCTTTTGGAATTTAGCCTGCAGATATACTGTGCATACATGCAAAATGACAAATGTGTACAATTAGCCACAAAGTTAATCTAGGTATTTATTATCACAGAAAATTAAATTCAACTGAATGTCCATCAATAGCCAAATGGTTAAATTATTGTACATCTATATAATGAAATTCTGCATAGAACAATATACATCTTTCTCTCCACCAACATGGAAAATCTCCAAGATATATAATTTTTTTTAAAAAAAAAGCAAGCTACAGAACAGTGTATAGCATGCTACTACATGTATTTAAAAAATAAGGAAAAGAATTGCTTGACTGCACAAAAAAAAATTCTCTGGAATCATGGGGTTATACACTGACTGAATGGAGAACAGGAGTAGAAAGGAACCTTTTCATTTTATGCCTTTCTATATCTTTTGATTTTATAAAACAAAAATAAACTGCCCTGATTCCCTGCCCACCCCAAGTCTTGTCTTTACACTTGTCAACCTCTTCCTCACCTGGGGGACTGCCCGTAGGTCTACAAGCAAAGCATTTACTGTCTTTCTCCCTTGGGTTCAGAACTGACATCCTTTTCCCATTGAGTCTATATTAGTAATTAATTCTCTCTAATATCTAAATGGACTTAGAAATACAAACCCTCTTTCTTTTTCCCCTCCCTCCTCCCTCTTCTCTCTCTTCCTCTTCTCCCCTCTCCCTCTCAACCCCTTCTTCTCACCCCTCCACCTTCTCTCCTTCACACAGCCCCAACCCACCCAGCAAAGACAGTAGACTGGGTTTTTTAAGCCTTAAAAACTTCGAATGTACCTGCCAACTAAGTCTCAAGGCTGCTCCCAGAGACATCTGTGATCTTTCTCCTCAGGTAACTTGGAGATTGTGAATGGTGTCAGAAAACACACTCGAGATGTTGGGGTGATTTTCCCAACGCCAAGTTCTAGCGAGGTTAGAGTGGAAGAGGACAGTGATGTGACTACTTGGTCAGAAGGAAAAATAGAAGAAAAAAGGCTCATTACCAGTTATCTTGGGGACAGAAAGTTAAGGAAGAACAAACAGAGTTGCTCTGAAGGTCAGTTTCTAATTCCCAGTTTTGCAGGAAAACTACTGAATTTTCAGTCTCTTACAGTGCTCGGATTCTTTTTTCTGAATGACTCTATTTTGACCCCATCTCCACCCCCAGCACCACCATGGCAAGGAAAACAAACTTTAAGTATCTAGCACTACAGTTACAGAGTCATACGTACAATTAAGCAGACTCCTGGGCACCGTGATGGCCTCTAACAGCTGGCTCTGCAGAAGCCCTGTTACACACATGTCAGTGATGGGAAAAAAAGATAAATCTTTTTTTCTTAAAAATATTTCCTGTAGGAGTTTCATGGTTTGTTCCTGTGGAAAATGTGAAGTCTGGTCCTAAGAAGGAAAACGTGCTCAAGCATCGTGGCCCTGGTATCTCCTGGTTTGCGCCAATAACCAACGTCAAACCCTGGAGGGAACCACTCCGGGAACAGAACTGGCAGGGTCAGCACACAGACAGCCACGGGTCACTAGCAGGAGGCCCAGGCAGAGGTCCTCTGAAGACGTTTGTGAGAGCAACTTTACAGGTACAATGACATTGCGTTAATGCTAGCCCTGTGTTTAAGCAGGGGGAAAGGGTGAGACACAAAGAAGTTAATTCAGTGAGTTGGCCTTCAGAAGTACAGGCATGTGACCCTAGTTTCTAGCACCTCCTTAGTTCATATGTTCTCAGTCTCATCATTAATCAAAGGCTGCCTTACTCTGCTAACCATTTTAAATCATGCCTCACCCTCAGTCTCTGGGGAAAAGGCAATCGAAAGGAAGATGTTGCAACACTGCTCCTGGGGTTTGTAGACACCCGCAGTGCTCTGGAGGCCTCCTGCTTGCATCAGCCTTGTATTCGTTCCTCAGTAACTCCTATTCCTGTTTAACGCAGGGTTTAACAGGAGCCAAGTCTCCTCTTTATAGGTCCCTTGGGAGCTACAGGAAGTGCTATTTAATGATGTACAGGGTGTGGCAAAAGTAAGTTCAGTTGTGAGTACATATAAGTTTATTCTTGTATTATTTGTTAATTGTATTATTTTTTCCTATGAACAACTTTAAACCTGTTTTTGCCCCACCCTGTATTTGTTTGAAGGGGAATTTAAGAGAGCACAATGGACCAAGCTCTATCCCATTTGGAAGAGTTGTAATTGCCACAGTCTTGGTTCTTGGCTTATTCCAAAGGCGTATCTTTGATCCCTCTGATTTCCCTTTTGAAGTTCTCCCCCACAGAATTGTTAGATTATTTTTCCACTTGAGATAATTTCTAGAGAATAGAAAATATTCTTTTTCTAAAGAAAATGTCCATTTTCTTTAGAAACAGGCTCTTCAAATCTGTTGGTCAGGTACTGTTTTTTCTAGACGCTTGGAGAGCAGACTGCATTGCTAATGTGTGGACGGGGGCACCTTCTCCTCCTCAGGAATCACTTCAGCTTCACAGACCTGATTTCATCTCCCGCTCTGGGGAGAGAATAAAACGCCTGAAGTTAATAGTCCAGGAGAGGAAGCTGCAGAACATGTTTCAGAGTGAGCGGGAGGCACTGTTCAACACTGTGAGAGAATGGCAGGGCCACCGGGACCCCATGCGCCCACTCCCTAAGAGAGGTACACTGTGTTCACTTTTCAGTTACCGGGCAAGGAAGGCAAGATCTGCTTCTTGCTAGGCAGCACTGCTCAGTGTCAGGCCGGTTCCATGGACAGAAAGTGACTCTGTGCTTGCTGAGACTTACATATCCTTAGGTAGCAGACCCTGCCCAGTTTAGCTGTCAGTACTTGCATGATCCAAATAAGCCCAGTTACTCCTACCCTGTCACTGGATCTTAAAAGTGAGAGTGTGCAGTGACAATGGTGTTTTTACAAAGAAGCTCTGTGTCTGTGAGCAAGTTAGTAGTATAATGGTTTGTTTTTTGTTTTTTGCTTTTTTGTTGTTTTGTTTTTTGTTTGTTTGTTTGTTTTTTTCATTAAAGATGGGGCAAATTCTAGGCTTGGCTACTTTATGGGGTGGCAATGATAATAATAGTAGTAGTGATGGTAATAATAATAATAGTTATTAGCCCTTATGTTTTGCCCAGAAATGTTTTACCCAGAATTGTTCATATTTAATGCTTACACCTCTTGAGTCAGATACTATTAATATCCCTATTTTAGAGGTGAGAAAACTAAGACAGAGAGAGATTAAGTACCATGCCCAAGATTACACACCTAATCTTGGATTTGAACCCGAGTGGGCTGGCTCCAGAATCTGTGCTCTTCACAGTTATGCCAGGTGTAAGATCAATAAAATAATTCATGAAAGCTGTGAAAATATATATAAAATAGTATATGAAAACATACCTAATGCTTTCATCACATTACCTATAAATGGGGCAGTATTTAAGTTCCCAGTCTAGTCTGTGCCACAGTGTTGTGTCTTCAGGAGACTTAAGCTACTGTCACAGTCTTATCTAACCTTGGCTGTGGCCTTGGCCACTGGTGACCACTGCGTACTCTCAGCTCACAGTAGGGCCACAAAGTCCTAGCAGCTCTCTCACACAGCTCTTGCGTACCATACCCTTCCTCGTTAAGTCACTATTCACTGAAAACCCTTTCTTCTCTTGCTTAGGATTCCTGGCTGCCCAGAAGGGCAGGCCCATTGGAAAGAAGGAGATGATTCAGAGGTCCAAACGGTAAGGCCCCAGAAATAAGAGTAATTAGAAGAGTACAGATCAGGCCAGCAAGTGGTCAAGAGCTCTGGCTTGCCTTCAGAATAAAGGCATTCTGCTCAAGTCAAAACATTATAAGAAAATTAGTTGTGAAAGTACTTCCTCACTAAAAAAGAAAAAGAAAAATAGGTGGCAGACATGGAATGAATGACTTGCTGCAATGAGTATGGAGGTGCAGGTACCTCATTAAGATTACAATTTCATCTCCTCTGGATCAATATCCAGAAATGGTATTGCTGGATCATATAGTGGTTCTGTGTTTAGTGTGTTGAGGGGAAAAACTTTTCCATAGTACTTTCCCAGTTTACGTTCCCACTGGCAGTACACAGGGTTTCCTTTTCCCTGAATCCTCTACAGCGTTTGTTCTCTCTCTCTCTCTTTTAATAGCCATTCTAACAAGTTTGAGGTGATTATCTCATTATGTTTTTCATGGACAGTGACTTAAATTTTTGTTATTTTTTAAAAGATTTTATTTATTTTACTTTTTAATTTAATCTTTATTGTATTTTTTCCACTACTGTTTAGTCCCCTTATACCTCCCTTCCTCCAGCAGTCACCACATTGTTGTCCATGTCCATGAGTCCTTTGTCCTTTTTGCTCAGTCCCTCCATCCCCTCACCTCACCCCCCACCACCTAGCTGTCATCCTGCTTGCCATCTATGAGTCTGTCCCCATTTTCCTTCTTATTTCAATTTGTTCGTTAGATTCCACATATGGGTGAAATCATATGATATTCGTCTTTTCTCTGACTGGCTCATTTCACTTAGCATAATGTTCTCCAGGTCCATCCATACTGTTGCAAAGGGTAAAATTTTCTTATTTTTTATGGCCAAGTACTATTCCATTGTGTAAATGTCCCACAGTTGTTTTATCCACTCATCTACTGATGGACACTTGGGCTGCTTCCATACCTTGGTGATTGTAAATAACACTGCAGTGAACATAGGGATGCTTATGTTCTTTCAAATTAGCATTTTGGGTTCCTTCAGATAAATTCCCAGAAGTGGGATCGCTGGGTCAAAAGACAGACCCATTTTTAATTTTTTGAGGTATCCGCATACTGTTTTCCACAGTGGCTGCACCAATCTGCATTCCCACCAACAGTGCAAAAGGGTTCCCAGTGTCCCATAGGTTTTGGATTGTTGTATCCTCATTTTCATTTGCATCAAAGTATTTTGATTTCTTCCTTGATCTCATTGTTGACTCAGTTTAATAATGTTATTTACCTTCCATGTCTTCATGTGTTTTTCAGTACTCTTCTTGTGATTAATTTCTAGTTTCATAGCATTATGGTCAGAGAACATGCTTGATATGATTTCAGCCTTCTTAAATCTATTGAGTCTTGTGTCCTAACATGTGGACTATCCTAGAAAATGTTCCATGTGCTCTTGAAAAATATGTATATTCTGCTGCTTTGGGGTGAAATGCTCTGAAGATGTCAATTAAATCCATTTGATCTACTGTGTCGTTTAAGGCCGCTGTTTCCTTGTTGATTTTCTGCCTGGAAGGTCTATCCATTGAAGTCAATGGGGTGTTAAATCCCCAATTGTGACTGTATTTCTTTTGATCTCTCCCTTTAAGTCCATCAAGATTTGCTTTGTATATGCAGGTGCTCCCATGTTGGGGGCATAAATGTTTCCAAGGGTTAAGGCCTCATGTTGGATGTTCCCTTTATCAGTATGTAGTGTCCATCTTTGTCTCTTACTAGCCTTGGTTTTAAAGTCTGTTTTTTAGGATATAAGTACTGCTGCCCCCACTTTTTTTTTTTACTTTCCATTTACATGAAATATCTCTTTCCACCCCTTTACTTTTAGTCTGTGTGTATCTTTCAGTCTGAGATGTGTCTCTTGGAGGCTGTATATATATGGGTCTTATTTTCTTACCCATTCAGCTACCCTGTGTCTTTTGGATGGAGTATTTATATCATTTAGATATAAGGTACATATATCTAAATGGCTTATCTAACAATAATGTATCTATCAATATAAGATTGTTGATAGGTATTTAGCCCATTTTATTGTTACACTATTTTCCTCCTTTTTTTTCTTTCTCTTTTTCTTCTTCTCCTTAAAGCAAGCCCTTCAGCATTTATTGCATTATTGGTTTGGTGTTAACAAAGTTTAGCTTTTTCTTGCCTGGGAAGCTCCCTATTTCTCCTTTGGTTTTAAATGATAGCCTTGCTGGGTAAAGTAGCCTTGGTTGTAGGTCATTGCTTTTCATCACCTTGAATATTTCACACCACTCTCTTCTGGCCTGAAATGTTTCTGTTGAGAAATCAGATGGCAGTCTCATTGGTGCTCCCTTGTAGGTAACTACCTGCTTATCTCTTGCAGCTTTTAGGATTCTCTCCTTGTCGTTAAGCCTTGTCATTTTATTGATGATGCGTCGGTGTAGGCCTCTTTGGGTCCAACTTGTTTGAGATTCTCTTAGCTTCCTGTATTTATATATCTTTTTCTTCACCAGATTAGGAAAGTTTTCAGTCATTATTTCTTCAAACAGGTCCTCGATCCCTTGCTCACGCTCTTCTCCTTCTAGTAATCCAGAGGATGCAGGTGTTGTTACACTTCTTGTTCAAAATGTTTCTTAAGCACTCTTCATTTTTAAAAAAATTCTTTTTTCTTTTTGCTACTCTGCCTGGGTGTTTTTTTTGTTTGTTTGTTTTGTTTTTTTACCTTATCATCCAAATCCCTGATTTGATCCTCTGCTAATCTAACGTACTGTTTATTCCTTCCAGTGTATTACTTGTTTCAGATATTTCATTCTTTATTTCTGACTGGCCCTTTTTTATGGTTTCTGTGTCTTTTTTTCATGCTGTTGAGTATCCTTATAATCATTACTCTAAACTCTCTATCTGATAAACTGCTTGCCTCTATTTCATCTAGTACTTCTTCTGGAAAATCATCTTGTTCTTTCATTTGGGGCCTCTTTCTTTGTCTTCCCTTTAGGTTGGCTTCTTTGTATTTCCCACCACAGTTGTTAAACCGTCAGTGATACAGCCTCAAGCTGTAATCAGCAGCCTGGCTTAAACTCCACAGGGTGGGGCAGAGTAATTCCTGTGGGCAGGGCTGTTGCTTCCCCTCAGGCTGATGCCACTTGGAGAGGAGTGCTCTGCCTGAGAAGGATGGTCTCTGTAGTGTGGGGAATGACTCAGCATAGGCATCCTGGCAGCTGTTCCTTCAGTTCTCTCCCCAGAGCCACCAACCCCAAACTTTCCTCAGGTGTCTCTAGTCCACTCTACCCTCCCTGTGATAGACCCAGGGTAAGTAGCTGCAAACGAAATTTTGTGTGTGGTCATTTTAAGAGACTGTCTGCATCTCCAGCAGTCTCTTCCTGGTAGACAGAAACCCTGATGGTTTTCACAGCTGGATGTTTTCTGGGTTCCTTTCTGGCTGTGTTGCTAGGGGCTTGTGAGTCCAGCTTGGGGTTTAGACCCCACACTTCTCAGGGCATAACCCCCTCAGCCACTGAAATACCCCTCTGGAACTTTAGCTGCTGCTCATGGGAGCCCACCCAACCCTCTGGCGCCTTCTCCACACTCCCTACCAGTCTCATTGTGGTGAAATGCTTTCTTCAGTCTGTCTTCGGTTATAGGGCTTCTCTCCAGCTAGTGTGTAGTGTTCAGTTGGTTATTCAGGATGATTTCTCTACAGTTTGGCTGTAATTCCAGATTGGTCCTGGGAGTTGGAAGTTAGTATAGTTTCCGCTTACTACTCTCCCATCTTGGATCCTTCTCCATGAACAGTGACTTTTACGAGTGTATACTTATTCCTCTTTGGTCTCTTTCCTGACCTCCACTTTTGCTTTTTCAGTTTGTGATCACCTCCACTATGTCCAAAATGGAATTCCCATTCCCTCCCATCCTTGCTTGGGACACCCACTCACACGGCCAGAAAGCTGGGGAGCAGTCACTTTACCCATCACTGCACATGCACGCAGCTTGCACATCCCGGAGACCAGGCTCCTTGATTGCCCTGGAACCCTCTTCTCACTCCTGGTGTGGTCTGGCCTCCACTCACAGAAGACTGCTGTTCTCCCCACCGCTGCTCTCTGCCTGCTTTGATCTCTTCCACAGAGCCTCTCCATCATTTTCAATGATTTTTTTTCAGACATAGAAAATGTTGGAAAATATAGAGAAAAGTTGAAATAAGAAAATACATATCACTCGCTCATCCTTTCATTAAACATAACTCACAATATTCCTGTGTCTGGCAGGAGTGGGGGTTCTGCAGAGACTTGCTATTAACACACACTTTTTCCCAAATTTACTGATCAAACTAATTAATATATACAGATTTGAATATTTTCCCATAACACTAAAAATTCTTTGAAACATCTTTTTATGTTCTGTAATAATTTTAATATATTCCTTAATGTTTAACTATTTTCAATTAGAGTGTGTTTACCAAGTGTATGTTCAATTATGTTCCTCCCTACTTAAAATCAGTGACACCAGTTCCTAACAGGACAAAGCCCAAGTTTCACATTGCTGTGAGACCCTCCACTGCCTCCCTTCCCTTCACCCCGTCTGCTTCCCACCTGCACCCTACACCCTCTCTGTGAAGCTTTGACTTACCATTACTCCCTTCCCCTCCCATCCCCTTTCTGCTCCTGTTTTTCAAGACCCACCTCAGACTTAATCTCCTCTCTGGTCTTCCCCAGCCTACTTCACTCAGAATAAGTTTTTTCATTTCCTATAATAGTGTGTAGCATTTTGGAGATATGACTATTATTGAACTTCCCCCCATTATTTCCCTTATGTTTAAAAATATAATAGTAATACATGTTCATTATCTCACATTAAAGATGTACATTGTTTGCATATAGAGTGAAAAGGAGTTTATTTCCACCCCTTGATCCCACTCCATTCCCAGAAGTAAATACTGTTAGCAGGATTTTATTGTGTTTTTGTTTATTTGTCTTCCCTTCCAGATCATAAGCACCCCAGGCCAGGATTCCCTGTGTCCAAGTGCCTCACAGGGCGCTGGGCACAACGGGCCCAGGGCCTGACTGAGGGGCTGAAAGCCTTGAGAGCAGTAGAGCTTAGGTGAGAAGACACCATGTGCCTCTGTGGTCAGGTAACCTCGCTGCTTTCTGTCTTTCCACTGGTGCCATTTCTAAGGATGTATGAGCAGCTCCCAGAAGTACAGAAAAAGAGAGAAGAGGAAAAGAGGAGACTGGAACATAAGTCATACCGGTTGCGAGCCCAGCTGTATAAAAAGGTCAGTCAGCCCTAGAGCGGGATTGGTCGGGTTTATCAGAAGGAAAAGAAATTGAAGAGAAACACGTCTAACCTGTTTGATTGACTGCCCGTGGGGAGTGAACTTAAGCTTAAGTGAACATGCATCATATACCACTGCTGAAATTTAGAAGATAAAAGCACCTATGACTAGATTTCAAATCTAAAAATAAAAATGCAAATCTAAAAATGAAACCTTCCATGCATACATTTGGAAAGAAACCAAATTTCATCTTTAGGAGTCAATTTAGATGTATGTCATGGTAGAAATGTTGGGTTTTTATTGTCTAGTAGAATTGTTTTGTTTTGTTTTATTTTGTTTTGTTAATTTTTTAAAAATTTTTATTTACTTTTTAGAGAGAGGGGAAGGGAGGGAGAAAGAGGGAGAGAAACATCGATGTGTGGTTGCCTCTCATGCACCCCCCACCAGGGACCTGGCCTGCAACCCAGACATGTGCCTGGGAATCGAACCAGCGACCCTTTGGTTCGCAGGCTGGCACCCAATCCACTGAGTCACACCAACCAGGGTGAATTGTTGGGTTTTTATTCCAAAGTCCCAGATGATAGTTTTATACCTCTAGAACTTTTACAATAAACTGGAAAAAGTCTCAGTATAGCTTAAGCATTGGTGGCTTGGGGAGCCAGATCCTCGAGGCCACACCATTTCCTGCCCGTGGCCCCAGCGCAGTCAATAGTGCTGCGGATCCTGGAACCGCACACGCCAGGGGACTTGCTAGCAATTATTCCTTGAGAAACAAAATCAGCTACTGTGCCTGGAGGTCCATATCCTTCACTGTCCTGGTTACTTCCCAGCCCCCTCACTTCACCCCAAAAGGACTCTGAAAGTCAGAAACCAAAAGACGAGTTCATACCAGATCTATGTGGGGTTGGAAAACTGCTTCTGAAGCACACCCAAAGCTCAGGTGGGCCCCCTCAAGTGGACAGGCCCCAGGCTCTGTGTGAGCCTCTCCTAGTGCTTGTGTGTCTGTGAACTGATGGATGATGGATCAGTCTATGCGGATTAGAGAGTATCTATATCTACATAGAAATAATAGATATTGATCATAGATCATCTTTCCTAAATACTTTAGAAACTATTTTTTTGTATAATCACCATAGTTTCTGTAGTTGGGGGAGATAAACAAGGTTTGGGTAGAACCAGCTGGCTCAGCAACATGTCTGAGGTGAGGAGTGTCCGTCTGCCTCTGACCGCAAGAGTTGCTAACTTCTTTCCTGCCTGTGTTTTCTTCCACAGAAAGTGACCAACCGACTCTTGGGAAGAAAAGTTCCCTGGGACTGACTTAAAATTATTTTCTTCAGAGACTTGGAATTTTATTTTATCAACCCGAAGAAGCACATTCCTTAGTTTTTATGAGTCTGGTTTAATAAAACTAACTCCTTATCCATGTGTAATTTAGAAGCAGTGACCTTTTAGTCTGCGGCGGAGTGGTGATTATTAATGGTTGGGAGCAATACTCTTTCTACAGTGGCCTTCTCCACAGGGGTGTTTGTTATAAACATATTATCTCTTAATTTCAGCCAAGAGATAATCCCTTTTTGTATGTGTTTTTATACTTTTAGAAAATAAATAATTTCTTATTGACTCATCGTAAAGCAAGTCAGAGAGAGTCACTTCTTTCCCTTCTAGAGATGTGCAGGGGACTGTGCAGTGTCTCCCCTGAAGCACACTGGGAGCCCCAATCTAAAAGGTCGGGCAAGCCCTGGCCAGGTCACTCAGTTGGTTAGAGCGTCGTTGTGATACACCAAGGTTGTGGGTTCCATCTCCAGTCAGGGCACATACAAGAGTCAACCAATGAATGCATCAATAAGGGGAACAACAAATTTTCCCTCTCTCTCTCTCTCTCTCTCTCTCTCTCTCTCTCTCTCTGTCTCTGTCTCTCTCAAATCAATGTTAAAAGATCAATGAAAGCATCAGTGAAGGGAAATGGGCTCTGAGGGTAAAATGTGGCTTTTCTTTAGAACACACAGCTTGGTGCAGCAAGAGCCCTGCCCTGGGCTTTGCGGAGGGAGTGTCCAGTCAGAGTTCTCTCTGGGCATACCCAGAGACTCCCAGCAGACATAGGCATATATGTCTGGTGCCTCCCTTTAGTCTCATCCGAACTGCCCCAGAAGCTGACTTTGTAGGCTGCGAAGAAAGGCAGCTGTTAGTGAATTTCCTCCACTCACCATCTTGTTTGCAGGATTGGAGCTTCAAACCATTTATCATCTCACATAGAACCAGTGTTTATAATCTGGAAAACCACTTCTGAAAAGTAGGAGTTAATATATGTAATAATGCGCATAAAGCTCTTAACCTTGTGACCTGGAATTACAAGTAAGGCCTAATGTTGAACCAGGGAAGGTGCTCAGAAGCCTTCTTCCAAGTTCCATGAAGCTTCAGCAGGGCAGCAGGGGCCAGTTGCCTTCCCAGAAGGGTTCCTGAGAGGCTCCATCAAAGAGTAGGCCCGCCACCAAGCACAGCTCAAAAGCTGTCAAATGGCGCCACCTGGGCTCCCTCCCTAAATCAGAAGGAGGATGTGAAGAAGGCAGGGTAATTAACTACTTCAGGCCAGTTTACCTGTTAAATAAGAGCATAAATATGTCTATACCTCCTTTTAGTTCTCAAATGCTGTGACTGTATACATATGTTATGGGAAGTCATTACTCAGAATGTTACAGGGTGCAGCCAAGAGGGGGGGGACCCCAAATGGACATTTGAAATGGGGCCCAAAACTCAAGGTGTCCAGAGACTCTAAGATGTTTTTTTTTACCTCTTCCCCCCACCACAGGTGTGAGTTGGGGGAAGGGGCACACAGAGCAAGAACATGCAGGGCAGCTTTGAAGCTAATCCATGGCATGGTCATTTAACATACCTATAGCCTTGGGCCGGTTGCTTGAATATGCTAAATAGCTATGGCCATGCTCTGGGCCAGGGGGATGGAAAGGAACACCTCCCCGAGATGTGACTGGGGGGCAGGTCCCCTGAGTTACAGCGCTTGGGTGGGAGCTCGGAGGAGATTGGTTCCAGGACATGGGGTGACACTTGCCCAGACCTATGATGGTGACCAGAAAAGCTGGAAAGGACAGCAGATTGAGGGCAAGTGTGGCCAAGTGTAGGAGGAGTCGGAAATAGGGCTGCAGAGGAAGTTTGGCGCAGGGATTTAAACCCAGACACGGCAGCCATAGGGGAGAACCACGAGGCTCTGGCAGAGTAGAGGGCACCCTCAGCCCTGTGAGAGAGAATTCACCATGTGGATTTAGCAGAAAATCGCCACTCGGCTTTGGCCGAGTGGCGACCCCGTCTCCCCACAGCTCTGTGGGGAGAACCACGTGGATTTGGCAGAGTAGAGGGCTCTCATATCTCTGTGGGGAGAACGACGCGGATTTGGCTGAGTGGGGACTCCCGTGGTCCTGCAGAGGAAAGAGGACCACGTGGCTGGACTGGTGGAGAAAGGACCACATGGCTGGAGCAGTGGAGAGAGGACCACGTACCTTTGCCAGAGTGGGTTCCCCCACAGCAGTAGTAGGGGGAACCGTCACCCGGTTTTAGCAGAGATTCCGGCGACACAGCTGATGGTGCTGAGAACCGAGAGAGGCCTACCAGCCAAGCACGGATTACTGGGAAGAACCAGACACTGCCTGAGACTGGAATTCTATTTCCTTTCCTGAGATACGGTACCCCATACTGGGCAAGGGGGAAGAAAGAACTGTGTGCATTTGTGGGTGTTTTAAGGGACTTTAAGATTTTTGATAAAGACATTAGGTCACTGCCTTAAATTTTGTATAGCACAAAATAAACGTTTTCCTTTCCTTTTCACAAATCTCTGGCATTGAGAGATATCTTTCCTTTATGGCAGCGGACAAGACGGACCCGAATCTTTTTCAGTAAGAGCATCACCGTCTCGGGCCCCCCTTGTTTGGTTGTTCCTGCTCTGTAACAAGAATACGAAGTGATAATTGTCTGGCAACCTGGGTCTGCAAGGGAACAGACAGGATGGAGTCCTCTTAAGAATGATGAGTGTGATTCTCTACACCTGTGCTGTGTCATGCAGGCATTTTCCCAGAGCTTTTAGGTTCAGGGTCTGGGAAGCTATAGGTCCTACCCCAGCCAGAGCACACCTTAGAAATGCTATAACAGGGGCCCTGGGGAAGATCATTTAAACAGGAGATATACAGACTTGCCTTCACATTATAAGGGTATTGCCCCAGGCACACAGTCAAGGTGCAGTCAAAGCACAGCATAGGAGAGGGGTGCTGAGCATTCTCACAGTGTGGTTTTCCTTGGCTGAGTGCTTCTTGCAGAATCTAAGCACTGGCTATGGTTTTCTCCCAGAATCTGTTCTGCCCCCCAGAGCTCAGGATGGTTTCCCCACTGTGCCTGCAGTGGTTCAGGCTGAGCACCTGGCAAAAGCCACGAAGTCACCACCTTGTGCCCTCACTCCTGTGGCTATGAGGCTGCTCCGCCCCCACACTCTACCAGCCCCCGCGCCCCCAACAACCATTCCAGGATCTTGCTCTGAAAGGGCCTTTTCCTATCCCTGCAGGGATCTTGAGACTCTTGTTTTGTTTTTTGTTCTTGCACTGATGCAAGAAGCCCAGGCCTAGGTTGAACCTTTGGTGCAGGTTCTGATCTACTCTTGAATTGCTTCTTCCTACATCTAGTTCACACCTAGCCTGAGAACTGCCCTCTTTTCTCCTGGAGGTCAGCTCCAGCCTCCCCAGCCACTCCTCTTCCCTGAGGGCAGCTTCTGTTCCTGCACTTCCCCCATAAAGGCCTCCAATGACCATCCGCAGGTGTGGGCTGAGGAAATACATGGAGAAGGAGGAGTGTTTTATCTATACATAGTGCATTTTATGTCCCAGTGACTGTACTGCACAGTCCTTAGAAAGTTAGACCAAGCTGAACTGTTGACATGGTGTTTATCTTTACCTGTTTGGGAGTTGGGTGATTTTAAACTACAGTTTTGTTTTGACTGGTTGTAAAACCTTGCTTATAGCCCTTTACCAGTTACTCACTAAATACTCATGAATTCTGGTGGGGCTGAATAATAGGGATACTAATTTTATTGGCCTCTAGGGGGCACTCTTGGTTCATCTCACAGCTTCCCCCATTGTAACTCAAAATGAAGATCCTGATGTAAGGAAACTCCACTTTCTCCTGTAACAGGGTGTAGGCCCGGAGGATCCAGGGCCCCCCACAGGAGGGATTTGTAATGGGGTCCAGAACTTGGGGTGTCTGGGAATATAGGATATCCCCCATAGGCCTGGCTGGGGGGAGGGGGACATGGAGCAGGGCCATTGAAAGTTATTTTACATATCAGCAGCAGGTTAGCTAGGGAGATGGGCGTGACTCTGACCCATGATGTAGCTGGGAGGCAGCTCCCTGGTTACAGTGCCCCAGTGAGAGCTGGGGACGGTTCTTTCCACACCATGGGGCCACACCTGCCCGCATAGTTAGCCCACACCTGGCTAACTATGGCACCCAAGAAAGGCAGAAAATACGGGATGCTAGCTTTTGTAGCCAATTGTGGGAGGAGTCCGAAGTGGGGTTATGGAGGATGTTCCAGGCTGGGATTTAAACCAAAGGTGGGCTGCCAGGTGAGAGGAGAAACAATGCAGAACAATGGGAGAAGACAATGGGAGACCCTGTGGGAAGGAAAGAGGTGAAAGGACCTCCTGGTGAGCCATGAGGAGGTGCCACATGGTGGTTTTGGATTAAGAACTGGAGATCTTAAGGACACAGCTGGTGGTGCTGGGGACTGCGGGAGACCTGCCCAGCTGAGCAAGGATGCCCAGGAGCAACCAGGACTCCAGCCAAGCTATGGGCTTCTATTTCTTTTTCCTGAGATACACTACCCCTCACTGGCCTGGTTGGGTGAAGGGGGGAAGGCAAGAACTGTGTGTGTGTGTGTGTGTGTGTGTGTGTGTGTGTGTGTGTGTGTGTGTGTTAAAGGGACTTTGGTGATTCCAGCATTACTATAAACCTGTATAACTTTTGAATAAATAGTTCCCTTCTTTTTTACCAAACTGGCATTGAGAGCCACAGTTCCTACCTGGTGGTAGGCAAGACAAACCTAGTACAGAAAGACCCCAGGGCAGGGGGCTTGTTTTAGTAACAGTATCTGGGCCCCCCATGGGTTCCTTTTGGTAACACCCTAACGCTGGATCATTTCCCAAATTTGGGCCACATTTTAAGAGGATTACAGACACAAGGTACATAGATGTGTGCTCTTCCTTTTCTTGGTCCACAACTGTAGTCCTATCTGCTCCTCTCCTACCTGTCTTTAAGACAGCAGCAATTGGCCCAAAAATACCCAGTAGTAGCCCAGGCCCTCCTTAGATACTGAAGTAAATTCTTTTTCTTTTCTCTCTCTCTCTCCCTCCCTTTGACACAGATTCCATTACTCTGGGTGGTCTTGTGGCACAAATGAAATCTGAGTCTGCTCTGAACTTCAAGAAAATAGAGCCTCTTCAGAGGTCAGCCCAACTTTCTAGACTTCTGCCTGTGGTTTGGGTCCAGCATGTCCCCAAGGAAGTGTGGCCAGATTCAGGTTTCTAGGATCCCTAACCCATTCTCATCACTGTTCACCCAGCCTCACCATTGCACCTCACATCCAAATCTTAAGTCCAGAACTTCAACTAGTCATGGGGCAAGAGGGGCTGGACAAAAAAAAAAAAAAAAGCCTACTATAACTTCATTTTATGAGACAGGGCCCAGTTGAGAAAAAGTGGGAGAATGTTCATGTAGTTCCCACTGTCGGCCCCTAATTTAGAGGCTGAGAGCTTTGGCCTGGGAGGAAACTGGGAAGCAGCCTTCTCATACTCAGGAGATACACATCAGGTGCCATCTTTTGAAAGGCAAACATCAGTTCCAGACCCTAGAAAATAACGGAAAGAAAACCCATTGGCCCTCTGGTGTGGTTCAATGGCTCGGGCATCACCCCACAAACTGAAAGGTCTCTGGTTTGATTCCCAGTCAGAGCACATGCTTGGGTTTTGGGCCAGGTCCCCAGTTGGGGGCGTGCAAGAGGCAGCCAACTGATGCTTTTCTCTCACGTGAATGTCTCTCTCCCTCTTCCTC
>PVIA01009702.1:0-58521 GCA_004024845.1 Tonatia bakeri | reverse complement strand
GAAGAGGAAGAGCAACAAATTGAGAACTTATTTAAACACATATTAAAGGAAAACTTCCCCAATCTGGCAAGGGAAATAGACTTTCAGGAAGTCCAGGAAGCTCAGAGAGTCCCAAAGAGGTTGGACCCAAGGAGGAACACGCCAAGGCACATCATAATTACATTAGCCAAGGTAAAAATGAAGGAGAGAATTCTAGAAGCAGCAAGAGACAAGGAGACAGTAACCTACAAAGGAGTTCCCATCAGACTGTCAGCTGATTTCTGAAAAGAGACCTTGCAGGCAAGAAGGGGCTGGAAAGAAGTATTGCAAGTCATGAAAGCCAAGGACCTACATCCAAGATTGCTCTATCCAGCAAAGCTTTCATTTAGAATGGAAGGGCAGATAAAGTGCTTCTCAGACAAGGCCAAGTTAAAAGAGTTCATCATCACCAAGCCCTTATTATATGAAATGTTAAAGGGACTTACCTAAGAAAAAGAAGATTAAAAATATGAACAGTATAAAAAAAGTCGTCAAATGGAGGGTTAGCAACAGGGAAGTAGGAGGAGGAGGGAGGGGGAAAAGATATAGAGAATAAGTAGCAAAGACAATAGGTAGAAAATAGACAGGGGAAAGGTAAGAATAGTATGGGACATGTAGACACTAGAGAACTTAAGACACATGGACATGAACTAAAGGGGGGAATGTGGGTGGGAGGGGATGGGCAGGGAGGTGGGGAGTGAAGGGGGAAAATGGGCCAACTGTAATAGCATAATCAATAAAATAAAGAATTAAAAAAAAAGAATAAATACACATTTTTTTATAAATTAATTCTGGGTTTTTTTGCATTCCACCCATACTTATCAAGTGTAAGAGATAAAAAGAGAAATTTAAAAAAGCAGTGGATAATAACTGTTTTCCTTCACAGCTCCTGCCTTCCTCCCACAACTGCTCAGCCCTTGTATTTCCTTGTTCCTTCACCCCACACCCACATGGGCAGTTCCATGCAGAACATACACCTGCCTATTCAGAATAGAACTTCAAATGCTGTCTAGGAATTGCTTCCTTACACCTAGGGACTATAATGCTAAAATTTCTTAGTGAGGGAGATAGAATTTCCCAGTGACAGAACATGTTTGTTGTATGCAGCTTACACAATAAATTCTAAAGGGCAGCTTTATCAAATGAATAAAAAATGAATGAATGAACAAATTTTAGGGTAATGAACATGATTACCCTAAAAATGCATTCCCAAATCAGCTCCAATCCAGAAAGCTGCAATGTAATCAGACTTTCTAATGTCAGTGGCAACTAGTTGAAAGAAGCCATGAGATATTATGGTAAAACATCACAAAGTTTCTGTTGAAAATCAGAAACAAATAAATACGGTATGTCCATCTTGAACACTGAAAGGCCAGCAATGATCAACAAAACCCACATTTGGGGACCTGTGCTTGAGCTGTTGGCTCTAATGAGTCTGCACCTAATGTCAGTTTTTCTGTCAGTGCATAAGAGCCCTTGCTTTCCCCCTCCTTGCCACAGGCTTAGATGCCCGGGAAGTATTTTGAGAATCATGGGGGCAGGTCTGGTAGTGTCCTGATCTCCCTGCCCAGAACACAGGGATTGGTCAGCCAATGAGGTGCCCAGTCTCAGAGTTCTGCCATGATTCTCTTTTGTCCCCAATATCAAACCTTGAGTACAATATCAAGTTACTCAAAACATCATTATTTTTCCAAGGCTACTTGGACTTAGTCTCCTGCACTGTTAAAATGGCCTTGACCTTTTTAGCTGTCAGTCTCAGTGATTTGGTGATGTATTTACAAAGACCCTATTATTTCCCTTGAGGATTCTTTCTCTCTTTCTGCTTTTCTTCTATTCTTTACTCTTCCTCCAGTCTTTCAGGATGTTTGCACATAATAAATTTACACCATTTCAAAGGTTTTTCTATTTCCACACCTATCAAGATAATACATACCATTGTAATACATTACATTAAGGATTTAAAAATTAAATTAGAAACATGGAATTGACATCAAAAGAAGGATCACAGGCTGTGGTACATTGAGGACACTTTGTTAAATAGATACAGGGTCAACATTCAAGGACTCAGTCTTTACAAATGCTGAAAATTTGAAGTGCTCACACTTATAATGGCTACTAATATTACATCTAGTTAGTATGTTTGGTGAAAAAAATGTCTGTTAAGTTTTAAATGTTCTAAGAATAGCAGTAAAGTATCTGGGTCAGAATTCCATTCAAATAATTACATTTTCCCAACCAAATGTTAATTAGCACTTTTAAAAAACACTGTTGGATAGTGCTACTTGATATAATTACTTGAGTAGGTACATGTCATAATGTGCAAAACAACCTAGATCTCCCATGGGTTATTTTTTTCTATGAATAGGAAATCTATAGCCCTTGATTCAAGGATGAGCTCCCACAAAAGGAATCTTGGACAGCCCACTGAGATGAAGCTAAACTTCCTCATGGGTATACTTTCCATAAAATTGCCTGAGAAGATGTTACACCGATCAGTTGCTTAGCCAGCACAAAACTCATTTGCACATTTCACTTGTCCAGAACTTAGATAGTAGCAGTAAGAAAGGCAGAAAAGATCTCTTTGAAGTATACAAGTATGTACACACATACACAGAGTTCTAGAAATTTTATTCACAAGGAGCTCCTCACTGGAAGTTTCTCCTACTGTACACAAAGTGTTTATGAGATTTGCTACTGATCATCCTCTGAACATCTGAGAACCATCAAATGAGAGAGAGGAGAGCAAATGCCTCTAGTAGGCTACCAGACAACAGCTGAAAGTGATAGTCACTGACCTGCCAAGAAAGGAGACAAAAAAGCCAACTCAATAACATCAGGCCCAAAACTCAAGAGAGTGATTTCAGACCATGTGGTGTAGGATAAAATGCTCCTCATACCCCAAGAACTGATTCTTAGGAAGCTTTTGAGTCTCCAGTAAAAGGTAAATTACATTCAGTAGTATTTGCTTCAAAAAAAAAAAAAAGGAAAGTAGTTAACTAGTATATTTTAGAAAGATACCCACTTGAACTTTTCACATTAAAACAACTTTGGTATCTAAATGGCAAAATGGTCAGTCAGCTATTCACAATGACGTCCTCGCTTGGGCTGAGGTAGACGGATTGGCACTGAAGAGAACGTTTTGTTTGGAGATGGTGGCTTGGGAGTCTCATCGGATATTACATCTTCTTTTTCCCTGTTGGATCCAGCCCTCATCTAGACCATGAAGTAGCTGGAGTCCACCTGCAGTGCCTTCTCTCTATTCCATCAATAAATATTTACTGTGTGTCAGGCACTGTGCTAGATACTGGCAATAGAACAAGATGAAATGCCTGCACACAGCTCATAAACTAGATAGCACAGAGAACACTAATTGGTCATTGTATAAAAATTACTGGGATACAATGAACCTAAGAGACAGAAGAATTCCAAGCAGGTGCCCTTAACCCTGACCTTGACCCCATTACCAGAGTATCCTCATTAGTGGCCCAGCCCCCTCGTTTAGTGCCTTACCCAAGCTGCTCTCCAGGCCAATGGCTCACTCCCTGCATCTTTTCTGGTACTCTGCCCTATAACCTTTTAATATGCAGTTTTCACAGGCCCTATATGTTAGACTTCTAAGAGGACAATCAAATAAAAACCATGCTTTCTCTTGCAGATGATACAGCCTTCAAGGCGGTGAAAATTGTTTGGGGGAGAGGGAGGCAAAACTCAGTGATTTGTGGCCCTCTAAAGCTTACCCTACCCAACAAAATCTTATTGCTTAGCATGTAATTTCTCCTGTTGGGTTTTCTTGGATATTGCATGAGCAGCATTGACAATGAATTCATTGATGGTACACAAAACATGTAAGATCAATGCTGCAAAACTGTGGCCAACACACATCTATGTATGCCTCTTAGTGAACATTGGCAACCTTGTGAGTCTAGTTTATATTTGATCCTCAGTTCATACTTTATTTAATCCTAAAAATAACATTCAACTCATGATTAATTATGTCAAATGCAAAGAAAAACTGTCAGCAAAATCTGAATAAATATCTAGCAGCTAAATTGGAAGTCATTTTCCTACACCAAGTAATAGTTAAAAATTAAGTTCAGAAAAATACTTTTAAGTTAATTTAATTTTTACTGGGAAACAAGCTTTGCATGATGTTTTGTCATTTGATCACATTGCTATTATCATTATATATTTCTATAAATTGGAAATTTGCATATGTAATTTGACACATTGCAATTTTATGTAAATCAATTAAAAGTTGCTCAGCGAATGCAAATAAGGTTGTTAGTAGCTTTTTAATTTTCAATTTAACTTTTACCTTTAAAATGTCAGCATTCTTTTTCAGTTTGCAGCCCAGCACTCAATCCACTGAGCCACCCATCCACAGGGCTTGCATTCTTAATTCTGCATGTTATAAAGACTAACCCCATACTTGTTCTTTTTGCATATAAAGCACAGACATACATACAATACACAAACGGATACAAAAACATGTGTTATTAAAGTTTCATAAGCCTATAACTAGGAGAAAATGTCTAAAAAGGATCTTTAGGGGAGCAATAATAAAATTTTAAAAACTTGAGAGACACTGAGATGAACTAATATTTATCACTCTAACAGGAACTAATTACAACACCATAAACAGAGTTGGGAAACAAGAGGGTGTTCCGTATACACAAATTTGAGGAATTTTTTGAAGCTGGAAAGCATGGATATGATCAATGAGAGAAGAGGAAACCATAGTTAACTCAGTGCAAGTAGGTAAAAGCAAATCCAAAGAAACTCTAAGTTCACTGTGAACTATTACAAAAAGATGGAGAAGGCCCTGGGGTAATTATTAGAGCGATTAAGTTAAAAACCAGTGTATACTGGCTATAAGTGCTCCTGTGTGGGCCAGGGTGCATGCGCACATACACAGAACAGGAAACACATACCTTTAACCACACACTAAAAGCTATAAACTATACCCTACAGAAAACTGTCCAGCACCAGGGCCTGAGACTGATGCTGGAGCTAATTCTTAACGTATAACAGGGGGGAAAGACTGGAAATGTAGTTTTACCCAGAATGGAGATACCCTGAAGCTTCTTTATTCAAAATAAAGCTCTGCTCGAACTCATTTGGTAGCTGAGTCCCCAGCCTGAATGCCTATTCTGAGCACAGACACCCTGAGATGAGTTCTCACTGCCTCTGGGGAAAAAAATCAAATCCCTGTGGGTGGGGATGGGCAGGGTGGAGGGGAGTGAAGGGGGAAAATGAACCAACTGTAATAGCATAATCAATAAAATAAAGAATAAAAAAGTAAAAAGAAAAATCAAATCCCTGAAAGTTTGCAAAACTGTTTACAATGAACCCCTCCAGTTGCTTCAGCCCAACTGGATTCTTTCAGCTCTTCCAAAATGCACTGTTCTTGCTCACCTCCAGGCCCTCATACACACCTTCCCTTTGTGGGGAACATTCCTTTGCCTCGGACCCTTCTCTACTCTTCCTTTTCTGGATGACTCCCAGTCATCTTTTGGGTCTCAGCTCCTCAACTTCCCCCATGTCCACCCCCACCCTCAGGTTGAACCAGGTGCCCCCATTGTGTGCTACTCCCCTCACAGCCCTCAGATGAATGAGCACAGTTGAGTCTAGCATTGTTTTAGCCCTCGCAGGACTGTGAGCTCTGTAAAGGCAAGTATAGTACCTGCTCTTCTGATCAGTGAACCTCCAGAGTCTAGTTCAGGTTAGTAGTTCAACAAAAATATTGATCAGATTGTGGTGAAATGGATGGAAGAGAGAGTTGGAGTCTGGAAAGCCTTTTGGTTGTCAATTTACCCCCGTAGACAGACAGAAACTCCAATATTGGTTGGATCAACCTTAACTTCCAATTTCCTGGCAATTTCTGGTTTTATAGGAATTTGCCTCAACATACTGTGGTCACATGAGGTTGGTTATTTAAGCACGGCAGCCAATATCATTATCGAGAGAAAATGCAAAACCAATTGACCTGAGGGTTACAAAATATGAGAAGTTTGATGACCAGCTCTACCACTTACCAGATTTCTACCCTTAACCAAGTACTCTCCTTCTACTAGGCCTCACTTGATAAAATAAGAGAAATGGGCAATATCTTCTATTTTCTTCCTCCTGCTCTTAACAGTCTATGACTTTTCATCCAAATTTATAAATCAAGTTATTCCTGTACCAGTGGGTTGCTCAGGAGAGGTGGGGGGAGTTCCATTTTAAAAAATATATATATGAGAAATAGGAATAATAACAGAGAAAGGGAAACAGCTGCTGTTGTGGGTTGAATTGTATATCCCCAAAAGATAGGCTCAAGTCTTAACCCCCATGATATGGACTGAATGTTTATATCCTCCCAAAATTCATACACTGGAGCTTTAATGCCTAATGTGATGGTTTGGGGAGGTAAGACCTTTGGGAGGAAATTAGGTTTGAAAAAGGTCATGAAAGTGGAGTCTATAAGTGTCCCTATAAGGGAAGCAAAAGACCTGAGCTCACTCTCTTTGTCATGTGAGGATACAGAGAGAAGATGGCCATCTAAAAACCAAGAAGAGTGCCCTTATGAAGAATCCAACCATGGTGGCACCCTGATCTCAGAATTACACTTTTCAGAACTATGAGAAATAAATGTTTGGCCCTGGCTGGTGTGGCTCAGTGGATTGACTGCTGGCCTACAAACCAAAGGCTCACCAATTCAATTCCCAGTCAGGGCAAATGCCTGGGTTGTGGGCCAGGTCACCAGTAGGGGGCGCGCAAGAGGCAACCATACATTGATGTTTCTCTCCCTCTTTCTTCCTCCCTTCCCCTCTGTCTAAAAATAAATAAATAAAATATTTTTTAAGAAATAAATGTTTGTCATTTTAGCCCCCCAGTCTATGGTATTCTGTTATAGCAACCTAAACTAATAAGGACACTTCAGTACCTGTGAATATCACCCTATTTGGAATTAGTCTCTGTAGATATTAATCAAGGCAGATGAAGTCACATTGGATTAAGGTGGGCCCTAATTCAATGACTGGTGTCCTTATAAGAAGAGGGAAATTCAGATACAAGAGAAAGAGGAGACATTCACAGACACATAGGGTTGAGAAGGCCATGGGAAGGTGGAACAAACATTGGAATGCCAAGGACTGCCAGCAACCCCAGAAGCCAGAAGAGGCCTTGGGAGGGAGCATGGCCCTGCTAACAAGTTGCTTTTCAACTTTTAGCTTCCAGAACTGTACAGACATTGAATTTCTTTGTTTCAAGCTACCAAACATGTGGCAATTTGTTATAGCAATCCTAGGAACCTAACACAGGTACCATCTTGAGAAAAGACCAAACATAGAAAAGGTCTTCTCATTTTACCAATGATTTAACATCCATTAACTATCACTGGATGGGAGGTATGTCCTTGGGTCCGGGTAGTAAGAGTTAGACTTTCTTGCACAATCACTAGTGAAATGGGCCTCTGGCTATACAACAAGCAAGCATGTGTGCAGGAGTGAATGAGGGGGCCAAAAATATCTCTAGTTTGAGTTACCTAGTTTGAGGTGTTCTTATTCAAAATATTTTGTGCTGCTCACAAAGCATGCAATAAATCAACTGTCCTAAGAGCATCAATGAAGCGATGTACTTACCAACCCCAAATCAGTAAGAGAGCTACCCAGGAAAGCATATCCATTGTCTCAGGAAAGCAATGCAGGAGTATATAACATAGCCATGGAAGCAAACAATTATGAACAAGGGTTCTTCTGGACACATTAACTGTGAAGAGAGTGCCCAGACAATCACTGCTAGTTAATTAAAGAGGTCCCTGATATCAAAAGGTAGCTACTTACGGACAATAAACCCCGAATAAAAACAAGAACAACAAAAAAGTCAGCTTATTTTCATTAAGCAAAGGTTTTAAGAGACAAAATGTAGGGTCTGCAGTACCAAAAATTATGTGGCAACTGTAGTCAGGAGCCCTGAGTTCTATCCCCAGCTCAGCGCTCACATAAGGAGCATGGCAGTGCTGGTACTTTCAGTATCTTTTGACTGAGAAAACACTGAACCACCTAGAACACACTGAGTAGTTCTGTTAGTTCATATTTTATCACAAGAAAGGTTAACACAGCACTTACTTTGTATCACAAACTGTTCTAAGCAATTTTTGGAACCAACTTAAGCCTGACAACCTTCTAAGATAAAATTATTATGTCCATTTTAACTAAGGCTCAAAGAAGTTAAGTGATTTGTCCAGCATCAACACATATCACACAGCCGGTACACTCTAGATGGAGAATCTCAAACCAAGCAGTCAAATTCCGGAGCCTATGTCCTTAACCTACCATCACAATAGTAAACACATACATGTGAAAAACAGAAACACAGATATAGGCCATACTCATCATTCAGTCTAAGGTAATACTAGTGTATATATAGCACTGGAAGAAATATTAACACTTCCACATCCTTAGGGTCCAGGACTCATGTTGGAACCCAATGTTGGAAAACTTTAAAGCCTAGTCCAGATCTGTGTCCCTAGGGAGGTCCCTGCCAGGTCAGGGCTGGCCAACAAGAACCTACTAGATACAGTGGTGTTGATTGGCATATCTGGACCATACTGGAAGAAGAGTTGGTTTGGGCCACACATTAAATACCTTGTGACACATAATCACACACAAAAAAATTCACATATTGTTTTAAGTAAATTCACAATTTTGTGTTGTGCCATATTCACAGCCCTCCTCGGTTGCATGCAGCCCATGGGCCACAGGTTGGACACCCCTGTAAGGAAAATCCCTCAACTCCCCACCTTCGGCAAAAATATCCCTGAGCATGCAGACAGTGAGAAGTGTAAAGATACAACTTATTTGACTTGTTAAGTTCCCTTACATGAGTTATCTTCAGGAGACTTCAGCTAACTGTGGACTGCCTGACTCACCATTCTGGGGTAGGAACCTGTAAGGTCCTGGATACAGAAAGAAAGCAGAAACATTCAATGGCTCTTATAGGACACAACTCAGGAGCCAGGAGCCAGGAGCCAGCAGTCTTCAGAGGCATGTTTGCCCTGGAGATGCAGATGCCTAGTGGATAACAGATGGGTAGAGGAGAGCATGAAGATATCTGCCTGACAGCTCTAGTTCCTCCTCTTTGCTTAGCATGAGCTCTCAAAGAATTCTGGGCCAGATACAAAAGCAGTCTTCTGGAACTTGTCCTCTCTGCTCTTCAGAAAGTACTTGGGATAGTGATTTAGGGATTCCTCCCGCTAATTACCACCTGTTGCTAACAGCCACTGGGCCAAGGTGAGGCAGCCACAGCTAGGTGCTGTTTGTCAGGGTGAGCTTTGGGCAGCAGGGACTTCTCTAGTGAGATCAAAGAAATCTCCTGAAGTAGAACTCCTGAGACCAGCTTGACTGATATTAATGGGGAGCTCCCCCATTGCTGCTGTGGGTTAACCATGCACTGGGCACTGACTAATCTTTCTGCTGAGCTCCAGACCCAAGAAACTAACTGCCTACCTGACACCTTGACCAGCAGGACAGATCTAGATTTTGCAAGGCCTAAAGGTTATGCAATTCAAGACAACTCTTTTTATTTTTTTTGTTTTTTTAAAGATTTTATTTATTTTTAGAGGGACAGGAAGGGAGAGAGGAAGAGAAGGAGAAAAGCATCAATGTGCAGTTGCCTTTCGAGCACCCACATCTGGGAACCTGGCCCTCAATCCAGGCATGTGCCCTGACTGGGAATCGAACCAGTAACCCTTTTGTTTGCAGGACAATGCTCAATAAACTGAGCCACACCAGCCAGGGCACAATGCACTAGAATTTAACATACATCTTGCTAAGACACTCTCTCCCTTGCTGGTTTTAAAGAAGCAAGCAGTCATATTGGGAAAGGTCATTTGGCAAGGAACTGAAGGTGGCCTCTGGCATACAGCCAGCAAGACACCGAGGCCCTTGATCCTAGGGCCCACAGGCATAAGTAAGTGGTTCTCCAACTTCAGTTTGCACAAGAATAGTCAGGGGAGCTTATCAGAAAACAGGGTCTACCCACTTCCCTGCCTGAGGTTCTTATTCAGCAATAGCACAGCAGTAGGGGGAGGCCAAAGACTTTTGTTTGTTTTTTTTTTGCAAAATTGCGATGCTAATGGTACACTTCACCAAACAATGAATACTAATTCCTGTTCATTTTCCTGCCTAGAGTCCTTCTCATTTATCATCTCTTCTCCATTCTGATTGCCACTGGCTTAGTGTATCTCTCATCTTCTTTTACCTGCACTGATGGAATGTTCCCCTAACGACTTGTTCTCCCTACTTCAAATCTTTCATCTCATTAATCAATTGTTCATAGTGCCCCCAGAATGATCCTCCTAAAACTGAGAGGGATCATGTCCCTCCCCTTCCTCAAAAATCATCACTGACACTACAGAGATTAACAAGAACATTCATCATAGCCCTCATATACAGAATTATAAACTTCTGAAACAGCCATCGATTGAAGAATGATTAGATAAAATGTATTACACCCACATGATTGAACAGTATGCAGTCATGAAAAATAATGTGTTAAGATGTTTTAATCACACCAAAAAACAAAACAGTTCACAATACGATAGGAGAAAAAAATATAAGAAGTAGAGCTGTAAACATGTATATCTCTATGGAATAAATTAAACACCAAAAAGAAACTCACCAAAACCTTAACTGTTTTTTCTCTTCAGTGAATCATGCTCTGTGTGTGTGTGTGTGTGTTTTGCATGTTTCTATATTTGCCAAGTTTCTTACAATAAGCAGGCAATGAAAAAACACAATAAAATAATCTGTTAACAATATCCAGAACTCCTCAATGACCATTTGGCAAGGAATATGCTGCCAAACCTGGCAGTCAAGGCCATCCAGGAGCGTCGCTACTTTACTCAACCTCACCTCCAAATACATATACCCTCCAACCACAATGAATGACATACACACCATGTCTTTGCTTCTGTAGCACTGCCATCTCTACCTTTAGATCTCTTACTGAACTTCCAAGGTTCAGTTCAAAAGCCACCTTCCTCCAGGAAGTACTTCTCTGATCCCTTCCTGATGAAGGTCCCCCTCCTCTGCTTTCCCACAGAAAATCCTTTGCTGACTTATCTGCTCTTTCATTGACCACTCATTCAATTCCACTGCGATCCCATAGCAGTTTACACACCTCCCTGCCCTACAGAAAACATGCACTAGGAAGACACAGGCTATGTCTGAGTCAACTCTCAACTCCTCACTTGACTCAATGGCTTGGATGTTACAGACACTCAATAAAAGGCATGTTGAAATGAAATAAAACATACAGGGTATTTATAGCAAGTAAATCACTGCATCTTTTGCCAAGTGGCTGAACATGGTTTGGAATTAAATTCAACATTTTACAGGGTTAATAGAGCCATTGAACAAATGTTTTGTCTGTAGATATGACTGTGCATTGTCATGAGGAGCTTACTTAAAATATAAGGCAAAACTAGGTACAGTGCAGTCCACAAGCCAGCACCTTTGAGTTTTACGGGCCACAGTAAGTGATGATGAGGAAAAAGTAAAAGGTCCTTAAACTGCTGTTTATGTCAGATTGAAGTGAGGCGGCAAAGGTTAAGTGAACAAGTAAACACCACAAAGCCATCTGAGAGAAACAGGACCCAAACAGACACTTCTGGGAAAATCTCAGAGCAAAATAGACTTTTCCAGACATCATTTGAAGGGCAGAAGTGAAAATATGAAGAGTTAGGAAGACAAGTGGCATTTCCTGAGCATCTATCACATGCCAGGCATATGATGCAGCTAGTACATGTCTGATATTATTTAGTCATCACCATAGCCCTGTAAGATAGGAGCAACCATCCCCATTTCATGAATGGGAAGCTGAAGCCCAGAAGAGTGGTATCATTTGCCTGAGGTCACATAGCTTATAAGCAGTAAAAGAAGGACTCACACTCAGGTCTTTTCTGATTTAGCCCCAGGCTCTTTGCATTAGACCAGATCACAATGGGGTTCCACCTTGCACCACTAACTCAGCTGTAGTTCCTCCATGTTGCCACCAGACAGCTCTTCCTAAAACCCAATTTGAACATTGCGCTTCTCCATCTAAATCTCTCCACCAATTCTCCATTACCTAAAGCAACATATGCAAGCTCCTCACCTAGACACGAGATCCTTTGTGACCTGGCCTATGCCTGTATTTCTACCCTCCCTCTTAACCCCACACATGCTTCCCAAACTCTTCATCCTCTTTCATGATAGTGAGCCTTTGCAAGTAATGTTCCTTCTGCATTTCAATTAGGCAAATTTCTGTTTATTTAGTAAGACTCATGTCAAGTATCACCTCCTTAGAGAAACCTCCCTTGAGCAATTATCCTTTATAAATTAACATCTCCTTCCTCTCATGTTCCTCTAATAAATAGCATATAACTCAGCTGAAGAACCTGCCTAAGTATACTGTCTGTCTCCCTTATGGGATTGCGAGCTCTTCAGGGGTAAAATAATCTCTCTACACCCTGTACTTGGCCTAGCAGCTGGCTCATAGTAAAATGTTTATGTGAAGATGGCAGGTTTAATCTAAACATCAAGACAAAATATATTCTAATTACAGAGATGAAGATAAGCAAAAGTCAAGTCAGCAATTACATTCACACACACACACCCCAAACCAATATGTCAACATTGCATTAATTATAGAAAAGTAGAGGCTCAGTAAATGTCAATCATCTCAACTTACTCTGAGCAACTTTCTGTTACCAATCTCTGAAATTTGAATGTTGGCAACACCTGAAAAAAGAGGACAACTCACTCAGGGATGTGGTAATAACAGTGCCCCAGATAAGTAACATCCAACAATGACAATACACCAAATATACAGCCAGGTGTCAAAACCTCAAGTGGCCCTGATCTCTCATGCGTGATGATGGTACACATCCCTATCACCAATGAATCTAGAGTCCCAGCTGGCAATCTCAGAGCCTGTGATACCGGCACTTACCACCCACACATCTGATTGAGAAAATAAATAGGGCACCATTCATCAGCCCACAAAGTCAGACAAATTCTACTTGGCAAAAATGAGGGACAATGTCCTAATAAACATGCCATAAACTCCTTTAAAAAAAAGCATAGGAGTCCTCTCAAACATTAATGTGTAAATACTGTGGAGTAATAATTTGCAAAGTATAACAATGCACTTTACCAGAACATAAACTACAAATATCTACCCTTTCAAAGACCATATGATTATACTTAAAGAGAAGGTATCAAAATTTACAAACATAGGACTCAAGTTCAACATGAAACTAGGACACTATTTCATGCTCAGGTGAATAAATGTGAACACACATGTTATAGCTGCATGGTATTTTATTTAAGACCATTTGTGAACTCCACAAGCTCTACATCCCCACAAAAAAAAACTACATCTCATTGTCAGCCACCATGCCACATGCTTTCTCAACCCTGTGACTGCTCCCTGTGTCTTTCCCTATTTCTGTATGTCCCACCCATCCATCAAGGCCCAGCTCTACCAGCCCTCTTCCAGGAGGCCTGCAGCAAAAATCAATTTCTCCCTCCCCTAAATTCCCATGGGCCCTTGATGTTGTCTTATTTCTTACCCCATGGGGCTGAGGGAGAACGGAATTTTGCTACCCCAAAATATGCCTTTTTAGGGATATTGATTATTTTACCTAGTTATTTTTAAGAAACAAAAGACTTACGGAGAGAGTTTTGCCCCACTGTTATCCACCTAGAGCAATTCAGATAGAAAAACCGGCTTACCCACCTAGAGCAATTCAGATAGAAAAACCTGCTTAAAGAAAGGAACTTCCTGCTTTTCCTTTGAAGTCCAAACCATTACCCCCACCCCAGCTCAAGATGGCATATAAACATCAACTGTCAGATTTGTCCTCAGGTCCCATATTCTTACACAACCCCCATATGTATTTATGTAACAAGATTGGTTACTTTCTCCTGTTAATCTGTCTCATGTCAATTTGCTTATTAGATAAGCCAGAAGAATTTTGAAGGGTAGAAGGAAAATTATTTTTCCTCCCCCACAGGGCCTACTAGTTTGTGAACTACTGGCAAACAGGACATGTCCCATTCATCTTTGTATCCCCAAGAGCTGACAGTAGGTGCCCAATGCAAGCTTGATGAAAGAATAAGGTTCCATTCTCAGAGCTATTTTTAAAAGATGAATCCTTATTAGGAACATGTGAAATGCAAATTCTAGATTGTGCTCCTTTCTCCTCCTTAATAAAACTATTATTAGATGGTGAATTTCTTTTAGGTTGTACAACAGCGTACCCAAAGAATATTGGAAAATCTTGTGAAAGAAACAAGTGCAGGGAGTGGGGAAAAGAGAAAGTCTATGAATAGCTTCTGATCTGAGGTTCTAATCCAAACCTCTACTATATGCTCTTAGACTATAATCTCCCACCAGCAGAAATGGGGGGTGAACAGACCCTGTGGCCCAATCCACACTCTGCCTTACTGCCTTCTTTGCCTACCTTCTTATCTACTTATCACTTCTCATAATGACTTTTATTTTGTAAAAAGAAAAATTCAATTTCATATCTAAATTTGATGCTTTTTCTAAAATATATAATGCATTAATAACAAATCGACATGCCCATCACTCAACAGCTTCCTGAGTGGGCCCAAGGACTCACCGCTGTCATGTGAAAGAGCAGTGCTAATTGTTTTCTTTTCAATGTGTTATTTCCAAATGAATAATTTAGAATGCTAATGACTTCATACAAGAAAACAATGGATTATCTTCTCTACATTGTGATTATGACATTGCTTTGACATGCCTCTGATTCATAAACTTTTCAAGAGTGAAGAATATGCATTGTTCTATTATTTGCTTTTATAAATGTTCAAGTCATTTCAATGTGACTAGTTTTTTTCTCTCTCCCCTGCAAAAAAAAAAAAAAAATGAAAAGCCTACCTAGAATGCATTTTGCCCCCAGTGAGTCCTCGATAAGTACAGTTGTTTAAAACTAGCTTCATCAAAATATGATTCCAACATGTAGTTCAGATATGACTCTGTATTTCTATTTTATTTGTATTAAATTCCCTACAGGTCCATAAAAATCCCACACTTTCATAAACATGTGAAATGGTTTAGAAATGGATATTTTTTTTTACTCCTTAATATCAGGACCCAAATCCAATTTGAATAAAAAGTTTTGTGTTTAATTTGACAGTTCTTGGGCTAGATGTGCAGCAGAATGGAAGCAAGGCCAGCCTTAGTGAAGGGACACCTTAACTCTTTCTAGCCAGCAGGTCAAGTGGGGAGATGACACTCAGCCAGGTCCATAGGAGCCTTGTTTTCTGATTCAAACATCAGGCTTATGCCAGATTCCTGTTTGCATTGATTAAAATTTCTCTTTCATCCTCCCTCTTGCTCTCTCTCCATTTTCTACCTTGACTGCACTGGCTTCCACTTTCTTGGCTCTTAGCAAAAATCAGGCATTTTATCCACCCTTGCTTTTCAAGGTCCTGATTTTAGGAGCAGAACAGTACTTGGTGAACCTCTGGAAAAAAAAAATCCAAAGATAGAAATCTTAAAAGGAGAAAAAAAGATCAACTTGTTCACTATTAGCAGACATCAGAAAGCTCTGGGGATCATTTAGATAGTATATCACAAACCCTATGCCAGAACTCTGCAACCACAAATTAATCTGTATATTCATATTTTAACAGTCAGAATCTGCTGGCAGACACAGAATTTCTCCAATCAAAATACAAATTTTACATAACACCTTATTAGGCTGGGAGAGGAGCAAATTGTATTACGTATGATTTTGTTATCCTGAGCCAAGAACCAAAAAACACTTTAATTTTCAGATTTCTATTAGACATATGCTAGTCCCCAGTTTATTTCAACTATCAGTCAATCAACAAAAATACTTAGCAAGCATATATTATGTGCTATGTATGAAGGGGGCTACAAGACTTGTATAAAACTTGCTTATCTCAAATCTTCAAATAAATCATAATATAGCTAGTGTTATAGTATGAATGTTTTGTGCTCTCAAAATCTCATGTTGGTAAATTAATGCCCAAGGTGATGTTTTTAGGTGGGGCCTTTGGAAGTTGATTAGGTCATAAAGCAAAGCTATCATGAATGGGATTAGTGCCCTTATAAAAGTGGCCACAAGGAACTCTCTAGCCCCTTCTACCATGTGAAGCTACAACAAGAAGTCTGCAGCCTGGAAGAGGGCCCTCACCCAACCATGCTGGCACTCTGATCTTGGACTTCGAGCCTCCATAACTATGAAATATAAATGTCTGTTGTTTATAAGCTACCAATCTGTGGGATTGTGTTATAGCAGCACAAATGACTAGGAAAGTTAGAGAAACAAAATAGCTACCAGTTTTAAAAGGTGATTACCAAGCTGAGGCAACATGCAAGTACCAATGAAGAGTAGTGTCAAAAAATGATGTAGGAGGTCCTTTGACACAACACACAACTCAACACAACAGAAATGTCTGTTCTGGGGAAAAAAAGATTCAGAGGCATTATGGTATCCTACTAGACATTTGAAGATCTGTACTTTAGTCCCATCTATGCTACTGACTCTCTCTTGGACCTGGAACAAGCAATTTTACTTCTCTGGCCCTGAAGGGTCTCATTTATACAATGTAACAAAACAACCTGCTCCACCTACCTCATCAAATTGTTTTAAAGAGCAAGCAACGTGATTAATGGAAAGCATTTCCAGAAGCTCTATTTTGCTATACAAAAAAACAAAAACAATAACAACAACAACAACAAAAACAACCCTTAGGCAAGTGCTTTATGGTCTGCAGTCATCAGTTCCTTCAACTGTAGAAAGCTGGGTTGTTCTCTGAGTTCACAGAGTTTAGGAGGATGACAGAGAAAATGGAAAGAAGGAATGTGAGAGACATCAGTTACACCATACTGCCAGAGACAACTTCCAAAACAATCAATATTCCTATCCATTCAACTCTAACAGCCCCAGAGAGAATGGTGCCAAGTGTATACAGGTACTTTCATGCTAACACCCAGACAATCCCATCACAAATTTATAACCAGCAGCCTACATTCCACACCACCATGTCACATATGGAATCTCTTCTGCGCTATTGCAAAGTTTGAAAGTCTCCATGAAAACCCTCAAGGGAGGGTTCCAGAATGTGATTACCAGAGAGAGAATTTCTCAACAGTCAGCTTGGTATCTAAGGACTTTAAAGAAAGATCAAAGAAACTATGCCTAGAAAAACACTGCACCATGTGTTGCATATGGTCTCACTCAATCTGCACAATTTGGGTGTCAGGTCTATAGCCATTAATTTTGGCGTGAGGTCTGTAATCACAGTCGATTTCTTTCCTGCATTCTTTGCCACAAACACATTCCAGTTATCTCCCCACTTTATTTTCTGATTGCAAGAAAGAATAATAAATTGAATTGGATACAAGTGTTCTAGATCTTTTTTATATCTTTATCTTAACATTATTGACTCAGCAAAAGGAAGAAGAAAGGAAGGAAGGGAGGGAGGGAAAGGAGGGAGGGAGAAATCCATGTAACCACCCAAACTACCTAACAGTTTTTCTTTTTAAAAACATATGTATGAATTATAAGCCAGCAAGATCAAGAATTGACACATACAGGTGATAAGATACCACATGTGCCTTTTTAACAACATTTGTACTTTACAGAACATTTAACTCTATAGTCAATATTCTATGATGCCAACAGGCTCGTCTGAGGGCAGCCTAGATCTGGTTATTTGGGAAAGAAACAGATCAAAGCAATTTGAGTGTGGTGTGAGAGGAAGAGTTTTGACATGGAAGGCTCTTGTCTGGTAAATTCTCTTTTTTAATCCAAGTCCTCTCCAAATATTAAGACTGCCTTCATCTTCAGGAGTCAGTCTGGAAGGATTCCACAACTGCAGCTGAGCTCCGAGGCAAGAAAGAACAGCACGGACTATACCACAGATCATGGCTAATCCACACTGAGGATCTCGCAGTGGGCTAGTGAAGCAATACACCTAGATGTGGTGCCTTCTTATTTCTTAGTCCTTTGTTTACCCCCCCATTACATGTTTTCAAACATTTCACAACCTTCCCTGAGTTGATAGCAATTCTCTCATTTAGAAAAAGGATTCTTTCATTCATTTAGGAAAAGATGCATATCTTTCTACCAACAATCAGTTTTCAATCTTTTCTTCTGCTCATATAGTTCTCAATCAGGAAGTCTTGTGATCTCAAGACATAAAGAAAAACACAGAACTGGGTTCGTGTCCCACTTCAGCTGCTTCTTAGCAGTGTGATCAGAAGCAAATTGCTTAACTGCTCTGTGCCTTAGTTTTCTAATCTGTGAGATGGGGAGGAGAATGAAAACAACCTCTCAGGACTGGTATGAGGATTAAACCTGCCTCATATATGAAAAAGCACTTTGCAAATAGTGAATGTATGTTTTAATATCTGCATGTACCTACAATATGGAAGTTTTCTGGACTGATTTGATTTATTTCTGTGTGGCCAGCATGCAGCACTGAGTGACATCCAAATTAGACACTTATTAGTTGTTTGATGAAGGCATGAATGACTGATGTGTAAAGGAATGCACTCCCTGTGTGTCCCCATATTACCAAGAGCAGGGACCATGTCTCATGTATTGCCGTTTCACAGTATATAGCACAGGACCTGGTTCAAAGTAGTTGATGAAATAAATTTCACCTGATGAATGAATGAATGAATGAATGAATGAATGAATGAATGATCCTGTCAGGCTGGGCCCACCAGCAATGCCCCATGATCATTTTTACTTCCATTCCTCTATCCCTCCAGCCCCCTACCTGGATTGAACTTTTCACTCCCTTTACTGTTGTCATCCAAGGCCTCCCTCCTTTCATACAGCTCCCCTGATTTACCCTGACATTAGCATGATCCCTCTGAAGATCTCCCACATGTGCAAAATAAACAGCTCAACTTTATAGTTTATATCCTCTCCACTGGCTCACTGCCAGTTCAGATATAAACTTCTGAGATCAATGAGAATGTAAACTCTTTGGGGGGAAAAGAGTAGGCCCTATCAATCTATGGTATTCTTCACAGTACCTCGCACCTTGCTGGGCACTCAGCTAAATGAACATCTAGAAGTGATGTTCCCTAAGGGTTTCCCATGCACTAATTTATTATCTAAGCTTGGGTAGCCACTGAAAAAATGCTATTATGCAGAATCCTCAAATATTGAGTTTTCTGAAATACTGGGGGTTAATTTTTTCTTAGTTCTGTTTCTCTCTGTATGAAAAACCTCGTTCTAACAAATACCATATATTTCCTCAACTTATCAAGTAGATGACCTCAAAGACATGGGGTGGCTTTATGTGCATCATTATTACAATAGGCTGTACATACAACTTAAGATAGAGTTGAAGATGGTGTGCAATGGAGTCACCTGATTAATTGCTGACTGTGGGGTCTCTGTCCCCATGTGTAGTTGGCATGCTGACACCCTTCCCCCAGCAATTGCTGTGCTATAGGTTGCTAATCTGTATTCCTGCCACCAAATACACCCAGGAAGTAGAAGTACCCGACATCTGTGCTACTTTCAGGTATCATTCAATTCAACACTCATTCACTGAACCCTCCTGTGTGCCAGGTACTAAGTGAGAAAAAATGGTTCCACAGTCTGTTGAAAGTTGGAAGAAATAGAAGAGATGGCTGAGAAACAAGTAATCAGATAAGGCATTTCAGGGGTATTTGGGAAGATTGCTGAAATAGTATCAGAAGTATAAACCGATTCCCTATTTCTCCTACTCATTTAATAACCATTTACCATAGGCTATTCCACAAAGTCAAAAAACACAGTCCCTGCCCTCTTGCAGGGCTTGCAGTCTAGTGAGGAGCAAACAGGCAAACAAGCTATGATTTATGAATTATTCATTATGCAATAAAATCACTTCTTTAAGAAAGATGTACACATGGCTGGGAATGCATGGGAGAAACAGCAGCTCAATCGGCCTGCAGAAGAGACAGTGCAAAGCATAGAGCTACCAGCCCTGCCCTGTGAAGGTAGAGATGTATCATCATTTTAGTTACCTCTTCCCTACTGCCCCAGTAAATTGCCACAGCCCACCTTGGTTGTGACGATCACCACCGTCAGCTGTCCAGCAGCCCACTGCAGAGAGAGTACAGCCAAGGGCAGGCAGCATATTCAGACACCATATTCAGGCCACCTGGGGCTGGCTCTAGTCTACTAGTGGGGAAGACAGTCGCCACAAGAAAGGACAGCCTTGAGAGAGAAATCTCCTACCCAGCTATAGTCACTGCTCAACAAACACAGATTAAGTGTCTACTGTGTACTGAGGCACAGTACTTAAATTATACCAGGCTGCCCTCAAGGAACCCATAGCCTAATGAGGGAGACAGACACATAAACAGATAATATGACACAGTATGATAAATTATATCATCCAAGAACTTAGTAGAGAAAGTGCTGAGATTATACTGGAAATTATGCAGTAGGTTTAGGGAGAAGAGTGGGTAACAGAGAGGATGAATGTTGAACTAGGCCTTGAAGGGACTTGAATGAAGTGGCAAGAACATTTGTGGCAGATATTGTTGGTTATTTACTAAACATGATTCTTTCATCACCCCCTTTTCCCTCTCCACAGAACACAGACTTTATTCAGATTTTTGTTTTATTTTTAAACATTTTATTTATTTATTTATCTACTTATTTATTTGTTTATTTATTTATTTATTTTTAGAGGGAGGGGAAGGGAATGAGAAAGAGAGGGAGAGAAACATCAATTTGTGGTTGTATCTCGCACGCTCCCACCTGGGGACTTTGCCCGAAACCCAGGCATGTGCCTTGACTAGGAATAGAACCAGTGACCCTTTGGTTCACAGGCCAGCACTCAGTCCACTGAGCCACACCAGCCAGGGCCAGACTTTTATTTTACACAAAGACCATCTAGGCCAATACTCTCAGGTGTTAGCATCTAAGTAATAATAGTAGCAAACACTTATATAGTGCTTACTATGTGTCTGTCACTATTCTGTTACATATACGAATTGATCTAATTCATACAACAGCCCAATGAGTTACACACCATTGTTATACCCATTTTACAGGTGGGAAAACTAGGGCAAAAAACTCTGTGTGTTTAAGCACTATACCATATGTCTCTTCATTATGAGATGCTGAGACTCCACACAGCAAAAGTGACTTTAGTGAGCAGTCTCAGGAACACCTTCACTTGAATATCAAAGGGCAAAACCTCAAAGGGGACACTAAACTGCATACCCTAAATATTTTCAAGGGTCCTTACTGAAAAACTTCCAGTTTTTTATTTTGAACTTCAATAGAACCATCAGTCTTTTATATTAAAGTGTCATAAGGTTCCTTCTTTTGAAATTGACTTTTGTTCTTGTACATTTCCATCACTGAATGACAGCAAGGCAGCAGAAATGCAAGCCCTCCTGCTGACTTGGGCCTGTCCCTTTCACGGTATAATATCTTTATTTGTCAATAGTAAATTGTCTACATGTTGCCCTGGGGTGCGGTGGGGAAGATATCAAAATGAAATGATCGGGGTGATAAAATCTTAGGAAGCAAACATGTAATTTCCAATGAATAATGATATTTGGTGTCATTTCCTAAGAAAAGGCTGTGTATTACCTGAATAGATGAATAATCTTTCACCATTAAAAGTTTTCTAGGGCAAAGCTAGTCTATTCATTTATAAAAGTATACACATGTATAGAAGTGCTACACAAAGTGGTTTTACACACCGTATCTCATTTTATTCCCCAACAAGCTTGGCAGGTACTAGAAAATGCCACTCTCATCGTATATAGTTTCACAAAACTGAGACCCAGTGACACAAAGAGGCTTCTCCAAGGGCGCCCAGTTTCTGTCCTCTTCCCACAGGAACATATAGTCCCCTTCTCTCCAACCCTGTCCCACTCAAATCTTTATATAACAAATGAGCACTTAACTGAAGACAGAGGGGGAAGGTCAGTCTTCCAACCCCTTCCCAATTACAACAGCTCCTTGTCCCACCAGAGATCCACCCCAACACTCCGTCTATTTGCACACATTCATCAGGCAGGTAGGTATGAAAGATCAAATGTCGCATGCCTAAATATTGTCCTGAAAAGGCTGAAGCCAGGTTTTGAAGCACTAGTTCACCTGTGTCTCTTGGGGATTGTGGTCTCCCCACTGGCAGGATCAGAGCTCTGCTCTTTCAGTCCCAGTAGGTATTCCTACCTAGTAACCTGCAAGTGCCAAGGGTTAAAGCGCTATTGAAAGTGAGAGAAATAGCCCTGGCTGGTGTGGCTCAGTGGATTGAGTGCCTGCCTGCGAAGCAAAGCGTTGCCAGTTTGATTCCCAGTCAGGGCATGTACCTGAGTTGCAGGCCAGGTTCCAAGTTAGGGGCATGTAAGAGGCAACCACACATTGATGTTTCCCTCTCTCTAAAAATAAATAATTTTTTTAAAAAGGAAATGAGAGAAATACTCATCTACTAGCCCTAACATTAATCCCCAACAAATATTAAAGGGGAACATCTCCTCCCCATGACTGTGACTCACTCGCTATTTGATGATGTGGTTCAACACTGCTCTCTCTCTCCTGCACCTTTTGGGTGCTCAGGACAGGTGTATCCACCTAGCTATAAACTCCCTCCTAGTTTCAGAACTCAAATGGTCCAAAGTAGCTCAAGCTGACCCTGTAACATCATACAAACTTATTTTCTTTATTGACTTTTTCCTTAATTCAAGCTAGTTTTCTCCAGTCTAATAACACCATGACATATATACATGTCCACTTCCTTAATCATAAAGCCTGTAGGACATCAGGTTCTGGTCAGCATCAAACTGTCAAGAATAGAGCCTCAGGTCTCTCGACCAAGGGAACAGAGTTTCACTCAAACTAAAGATAACATCTTGACTTCAGTTGCGTTTCAGCCTCAGGCCCATGAAAGCAGAAGACCCTACAACCACAACCTCACGACACTAACCAGAATGACACCATGGCTGACCTCAGGACTTGATACAATGATCAACTACTCTCAACCCTGGCCTCAACCAATCACTAGAGTCCACAATCCAAACTCTCCTAATCACTATTACTAATAATTTTTCCATACATACAGTGTCCGACACAAATAACACTCTTATATTACAAAATCATAAGCATGTAATTCTGTGAGATAACAATATCACACTCAAGCATACCATATGACATTGTAGGTAAAATGTTTAAATTAAACGTATAAATGATTGCACCTATATTTTTATCCTACCAACCACACTCATTCAGGTGTTACTGCCGCTGGACCCTGCATTCTGGCCTGCTGTGGGACATTAAGAAGCCAGGTTTTGGAGCACTAGTTCGCCTGTGTCTCCTGAATTGGCACCATTTCCTTAAATAAACCTTTACTTTCTTTGCTGCAAACTACTGTTCATGCTTTATGGGCTTTGATGCATGCAGGTGAACAAATCCTTTTAGTTCAGTAACAAACCTCCATACCAGGGAGGTGCTCATTCTTCCAAGATATAAAAATGGTTCATGCTTTCATTTCCATAAATGAAAATTTTGGCATGCTTGCATTTGCAAATCAGCAAGTAGTTTTCAGCACCAAAGCAGGTATATACACGGTATAGAACAATTTAGCACATCCAATGTTATGTGGATGCAGAGACTGCAATAGAAAAAAAAGCTGTTTGTACACTTTTAAGAATCAAGTAACTGTATATTGCATTTGAAATTCTGCTTTGCCTAATTTATAGGGGAATGTAGAAGGACTTCACTCCTGTAAAATAAAAACAACTCCGATTCTCTCAGTTCTGGGTAACACACATTTTATTCTTGGGCACTTTCCCCCCCAGGCAACATGCAAAGGTTGGCAATCCTCTTCCCACATATCTGCATGGCTTTCTCTTAGGTTTTTACTCAAATGTCACCTTATGAGTCTATCCCTGACCACCACATATAAAACTGTACACATTCGCTGTCACCACCACCACCATCACCACACATTCTCAGATTTTTCTCTACATTTGCCAGCAGATAACCTATCTTTTACCTATATTTTGCTTATTATGAGCTCCCATCTCTATATACACACATACACATACAACTATAAGAAGGGCAGGGGTCTCAGTTTGATTCGCTGTTACATCACCTATGTCTCCAGCAGTGCTTGATACATGGTAGATATTCAGTAAGTATTTGCTAAACAAATGTCATATGAAAACTTGCTTTCAAAGTTGAGATAAAACTTGCCAATACAAACTTTAGTTATATTTTAGAATTAACAACCTTTTTTCATTTCTTCATACTTGCTAATGCATTTCTGCAATAACATGATCGTCTCCTTCACAGAGAGCACTCAAATCCATTTTGGGAACAACTCTCACTATTATAGCCTCAAATGTAAACCACTTAGTAGTTTTTGTTCATACACCAATGAAACTGGCCCTGGTCAGTACCTGTATTATCTTTGTTTTGCACTGGATCATAACTCATTAGATTAGACTCAATGGTACAGAATTCAAAAATCCCATAGGGGCCAACCTGGGTTATCTAAGGGGAAATGGTATGCTGAGTACCTTGTGACACATTCCAAACAAATCTAGCAACACCTACTTTCTAAAAACAATAAGAAAATGTAAAAAGATTTGTATGTCTTCATTATGGCAAAACCAAAAAATCCATGAAACCTGTCAAATTTTGCAAGCTAGAAGTTCATATTATTTTGTACGCTTATGCATAAGGAAGTACTTCTTTCAATCCACTGTATAATACCAGCTTCCCATACTACAATCAGAAGACACCAATTCCCTGGTGCAATGATCCCAAAGCAGTGTGACTTCATATTGTTGACCTGAAAATCTAGCCTTTGTCAACAGCAATCCCAATACCTGTATATTTTCTCTTAACTATAATCGGATTCATGACAACTGTGGTTTTGCATGTGGTGTTTCTGAAACAAGAGAAGACCATGTTGCACAAGACTATGCAGAGCAAGGTCTCTCCCCTGAAGTGAGTAAAAGGATCACCCACACAGCAGCAGCCTACAGTGCAGGTCCAGCCCACTCACCCACCCACAAGGCAGTGAGCCACAGTCTCCAGATGCAAGGATTCCCAGAAAAAGCTCTTTAGGCACTTCGATTGTCTGCCTTACCCCAGGGCCATGACATCTACCCTTAGATTCCAAGGAAAATAGTCTACTATAAACACTAAACACTTAAATGCTATTTTGTTAATAGCACCACTTAACACTTAGGATCTGGCATCATCATCTGCATTGTACAGACATGAACATTGACATAAAGCTCTTAAGTGATTTTCTTAATGCAGAACAACAGGAAAATAAGAAATACAACCTGAGTTCTTAAGTCCCAGTCTCAATATGGGGACCATTATAACACACTCCCTCTAAGGTTTCATTTCCACTTTTGACTAATTTAATCCTCATTTGAAAATAATAATGCGAGAGACAATACGCTAATATGCACCTAAACAGGAAATGTACCTGAGTAAGGAAGTGGGGGGTGACTGACTAATGTTAATTCATTTATTTGACCAATATTTATTGAAGGTCTGCTATATGCCTTAGAAGTAAAGGATATTAGGCTCATTATCAATCACCATTGAAAAGGAGTCTACAAATCACAGTGGGGACACCTAAGAGATGAAGAAAAGGAGATGCCTGGAGAAGTGATACTGCCTGATTCCACAGTTTGTAAGTGCTAGAGATGGAACTGCATTCCAGAAACATGGGGTCATCATTCCTGACTCCTCCCCCTTAGTTAAATATCAATGTACCACTTCCATTATTGTTAGCATTAAACCCAAACTCCTCCAACCCCTGAATAGTGCTCTGAAATCTTTAAAATTATCTACCTTCATGCCTACCCTGCTAAGTCTAAGCTTGAGTCCCTCAGCATGTTCATTGCTCCCTTAACCAGACAGAACTTTTTAACATGTACATCAGATTACAGGACCCCCCACCACACAATGATCCAAAGGTTTCCCAATGCATTTAAAATAAACTAATAAGCAAAAACAGAGCCAGAGTTGTGGAAACAAGGAACAGACTGACAGCTGCCAGAGGGAGATGGGGGGAATGGTGGAAAGAAGGGAAAGGGATTAGTCAAAGAACAAGTATGAATGACCCATGGACATGGACAACAGTTTGGGAATTGCCTGTGGGAGTGGGAGATGGGCTGGGTGGAGGAGGGCAAAGAGGAGAAAACTGGAACAACTATAATAGAATAAACAAAAATACAAAATAAATTTTAAAAATGAAATTCAAACTTCTCATCCCAACAGACGAACCCCTCAATGCTTTTGTGTGCTGTTGTCTGCCTACCTCTCCAGGTGCATCCCATGCCTCTCCTTGACATAATGAGTATTATTCAATTATTCACATTTATACTTATATTTGCAACCCCTGTCCATCACTCTCTCCCTTCCTTCCCTCCATTCTTCCCATCACTTTCTCTCAAAATGTGCTGTTCCCTCTGAAGGGCCTGAAATTCTCCTGCCCTTCCTCTTGGCCATGCCAGCTCTCACCCCACTTTTCTGATCCCAGTTAAACAGCTCTCCTCAGGAAGCCTTCCCTGACCCTTCAAAATCTGAGTTAGCTGTCCTCCTCTGGGCTTGCACAGTAGGTTTCTCCTACTATAGCATTGCTCACATTTTATTCACCCCAAGTGACTATTTTTTGTCTTCTCTAGACTGTGAGCCCGATGAGGGCACAGACCATCTATAGCTTATTCACTGTTGTATCACCAGCACCTACAATCAAGCCTGACACAAAGCTGGCACCCCATACATGTTCACTGAGTGAATACATGATATGAATGGAACTATCCTGAAATTTCTATGTGGCAAAGTCTGAGCAATATTAGTAAGAACACATTTGCTTTCATGCAACGCTGACGTCAAAGCTGAGAGCTAACGGAAGTGGTGCAACTTGGGTCAGAAATAAATTTGTGTCCTGCTTGATGTTATCTGTTAAATATCAATGTGGGTTTTTTTTCACTTAATAAAAATTCATGACCTATGAATACTAGTCATATCACTAGCACGTACTTTTGTGTGAATAAAGTTGATTAAGCTGCTTTCTGGACTGGTAGTGTCTGACTGATAAACAATCCATATTCTGAATAGCTAAGAGGTATCTTTCACTGCTGTTATCAATAAAAATAAAATCACACTGCAGGTACATATGAATTTCTTATCATGGGGCACACAACTGACAAACTTCCAAAGCCTCTGATTTTAACAGCAAAAAATAAACAACACTGACAAAAACAACATAAAAAAAATCAGGCATCTACATAAAATCTAATGAGTCTTATTCATTTAAAAAGATAGTATCCCAAAGCCTATGCTTTTAGGAATCATTTCTTTAGTTTGTTACTAAAAAGATAGTATCCCATGGTTTTGTTCAGTCAGTATATAAACATGTACATAAGGTAACAATGAGCCTGCCTGAATGTTGAATAGTTTGTCTCTTTGTATATTTCATCCAGTCAAAGGATCTGCTCATTAATGCACGGAGAAATGGTATTTTTGGTATTCTTGTTTAAAATTTGGAATTAATGAGAATGTTCACTGATATGAGTGGAGTAATCCAACATCTGCAGGACTGTCCATGGAACAAAGATGACTCACTCCTCTAGGAATATTGAACTCCCTTCAGTTCTCTAAATAAGCCATGTTCTTGCTCATCTCCCAGCCTTTGCATATGCTGTTCCCACTTTCCAGGATGCTCTTCTTCTCATCAACTGACAACTTCTCGCTCCTTCTTCAGGTGTTAGGTTAATGTTCCCACTACTACCATCACACTAGTAGATCAGTTCCCTTTCCTATGAGCTTCCCTAGCTCTCTATCCTCCTAGGTCAGGATACTGATTCCTTGTCTATTTCACCCACCATCAACTCCATGAAAGCAAGAGCAAGGACTCTCTCCCTCATCAGTGTTTCCCTAGTGGCTGGAACTGAGCCTGCCCTATGGTTAGTGCTCCTTGAAAGAATGGTGTCCAGATTCTCAGGCATGTGTTTCTAAAGTGTTATCTATCACTTGAAAATAATGTAGCTCCATGCTCTCTGTTCACCAATGGGAAACAAAATATATTAAACATTGCTAGGGCTTTTATTAGAAGGCACAATCCACTTTGAGAGATTTCTATTTCTGGAAACACACAAAGATGTTAGGGAGGGTTCAGAAGACAGCAGGGTGCATGAAAAACAAGGCTTGGGAGCCAGTATAGAGAGTGGGAAATCTGTGCCCTGACACAAACCCCACTGACAGCACTAGCTATACAATCCAAAGTCACACATGATACCTGTATGAACCACCTTCAGAGGTGACTGGGCGGGGGGGAGCATGCACAGTGAGGATGACCATAGGGACCTACACAAAGCAAAAATTAAAGCTCAGGCCTGGATATTTCCTCTATTTGATGCAAAGTGCTCAGCAAATATTTCTTCCACTCCCCAAAAAGGATTGAGGGGGGAAAAACCTTAAGTGCCACATATGTAAACCTAATTTGTGCTCCTGAACATAAGCCATGTCTCACACATAAAAGAAGCAGAGAAAAACAAATAAAAATGTCAAACTGTTCCAAGACTAACTAGGAAGTTAACATTTTCCAAATGACAGATTGAGTCAAATTTCTATTCAAACAAGCATTTATTTCATTTGCTTTATGGGCTCTGTCCTAGGTCCCAGGAATCCAGAGATGAATGACAAGGTCAAGAAGTTTACAATATAGTGGGCAAGACATACAAAACAAAAGGCAAATGGAAATCAATTGCAAAGGGCACAGGACGCACAATTCACTCCAAATGCAGGGATAAAGGTCTTGAAAGCTATCATAGAGGAACCAAATTATTTCTGCAAAAAAATCATTGTACAAAAAACACCATAAACAATAAATAGACCTAAGAGGAACAAGAAAAGCCCTATTCCCTCATCTCATGGTTCTCAAACCTGCAAGTCATTAGCTTAACACATCAGTACTCCAGGTACCTGATGGTTTGGGTTCTTCCTTCACTTTATTCACCACGTTATTTTGATGACCTAGGACCAAAGACTAAGGAAACAAACTAATTATTTTAAATGATTTATCCTATCAATGGAAAAAAAAAAACAATCAGCCCTGGCTGGTGTAGCTCAGTGGATTGAGTGCAGGTCTGCGAAGCAAGGGGTTGCTGGTTCAATTCCCATTCAGGACACATGCCTGGGTTGCAGGCCAGGTCCCCAGTGTTGGGTGCGCAAGAGGCAACCACACATTGATGTTTCTCTCCCTCTCTTTGTCCATCCCATCCCTTCTCAAAATAAATAAACAAAATCTTTTTAAAAATCAACACCCATGTTCATAGTAGCATTATTCACAATAGCCAAAAGGTGGAAGCAACCAAATATCCATCAACAAGTGAATAAATAAAGAAAATGTGATCTATACAATCATACTTTGGTACTTACTGGCTTCAGAACTCATCAAACCCTGTACTCATCGTATTTTGATGAGAAAAAAATTGGGGGGGACTCAGTGCTTGCTTGGGACTTATCATAATTCTTAGAACTTGTATGAGTTACAATACTGCCCCACAAAAGAAAATGCTTCATTGTTCAGTACTCATCACGAGTTCTAGAACAAATTAACGATGAGTACCAAGGTACCACTATATATATGTCTGTGATGGTTAATATTATGTGTCAACTTAACTGGACTAAGGGGTGCCCAGACATGCGGTAAAACATTACTTCTGGGTATGTTTGTAGGATGTTTCTGGAACAGATTAGCATTTGGGTCAGTAGAGTGAGTGAAGAACTCTTTCACTAATATGGGCAGGTACCATCCACTCCACTGAAGGCCCCAATAGAACAGAAAAGTAGGGGAAAAACATTATTTTTCTCTCTTTTCTTAAGCTGGGATGTCCAGCCTCTCCTGCCCTAGGACATTGGGGCTCCAGGTTCTGGGCCTTAGGACTCTGGGACTTACACCAGCCTGTCCCCTCAAGCCTTCAGCCTTCAGTTGGAAATTATACCAACAGCTACCCCGGTTCTAAACCATACTTGCACTGAATTATATATACCATCAGCTTCCTAGTTCTCTTGCTTGCAGATAAGAAATCATGGGACTTCTCAGTTTCAATAATCATGTGAGACAATTCTTATAATAAATCTTCTCTTATGTATCTATATCTATCTATGTAGACATAGATAGGTATGGGCTGTTTCACTGGAGAACCCTGACTAATAATACAACATGCAATAAAATATTATTCAGACTTTTAAAGAAAGGAAATGCTAGTGCATGCTACAATATGGATGAACCTTGAGGATGTTAGGTTAAGTGAAATAAGCTAGTCACAAAGACATAAGTAATGTATGGTTCCATTTATGTGAGGTATCTAAAGTAATATAACTCACAGAGACAGAAAATAGAATGGTGGTTGCCCAAGGCTGGGGGTAAGGAGGAAGAGGAGTTGTGGTTTAATGGGGACAGAGTTTCAGTTTTGCCAGATGAAAACATCATGGAGATTGATTGCACAACAATGTGATTATACCTAAAACTTCTAGAATCACACACCTAAAAATAGTTAAGATGGTAAATTTTATGTTAGGCATTTTACCACAATTAGAAATAGGATAAATTTTTAAAGGATCATGCTATAATGATACATGGTATATAACATGATACATGGTACATAAGATGATATATTGTTATGAACCTCTACTCCGAGAAAAAGTGGTTATGGCATACAAAGTCCCCAAATGTTTAGCTTGTATAGATGTATTCTTCTTCCAGTGAAAGTTTCCTCATCTAATACATAAATAGGAAAAACTGCAAAGCTTCAGTTCTTTTAGTCATGGGTAAATGTGATTGTATGAGAGGAAATGAACATACTTTTTAAAAATGCTCTTGCCTTTGTGGAGGAAAACAATACAAGCAATCTTATTTAGGTCACAGAAGTTACTGTAAACATCCCAAGGAAAGCATATTAATAACAGCCACCCACAAAGGACCTGGTTTTAACCATGGAGTGTCATGGAGTCAGTGGAAGGAAGGCAGGGGGAATTTTGCCAGGATTTTAGAAATTAGGATGTTAGCATCTTTTTGTAGTTCAATTTAGATGTAGAAATAGCAAGTAGAGACAATATTTTAAATTAGGAATTTGGACAAATGGTGTCTGAGGGGCTTTCTGGTTCTAATTCATAATGATTGATTGCTTGCTTGATTCAAAAAAATCAGAGAGGCAGCCTAAATATTTACATTAATCCTTGATTTTACCATCATAGTAAAAGAGGCCACCTGCCTGAGTCTATCAGTGTGGTCATGTGGAAATGCACTGGACAAGGCCACTGTCACCAGCTTGCTCTAAGACCTTGGGTGCCTCACTGCCTCTCTGTGGGCCTGATTCCCTCTTTTTTGCAATGGGAAGATTGGAACAAATGGTTATCATGGTCCCCTCCAGCCATTATAACTCCCAATTAAGGACCTGGAAAGCATGGTAGTGATGGTTGCAGAAAAGCATGAATGTATGTAATGCCACAGAACTATACACTTAAAATCATTAAATGTTAACTATTATGTTATACATTCTAATATAACAAAAATAAAGAAAATGTTCAAGTTTTTAAAAAGACCTTGGGAAGCACAAATAGCCACTCTGAGCAATGATTTATACTGTATATTACTGTGTGTAATGCACACATTGTTGCCCAAATTTTTTAGAGGAAAATAAGGATGCACATTATACATTGGGTACAATGATTACATACCATGGGTACATAATCTCATGTATGAGGCACACAACATGTGGGTGCACATTATACATGGCAAAATACAGGGTAATTAGAATTTGCAGGAAACCTAAATGCTTCCACAAGAGGCCTCTAGGCATGCCTTTTATTTCTTCATTTTTAATCAAGTAATCTCTGATCCCCAAAGAAACATTCAGACACACCAGAGACAATGCTATTAAAAGAAAAACTGTTCATAAAACAGTAACTCCTTCAACATTGTAACTACCCCCCATTCACCATTTCAGACCCATTTATACATATCAGGATTTCATAAAGTGAGTCTCACCTGTACACAATATGGTCAAGAGAGATGCACCCTGGACAAAATCTCACTCTCACAGGAGCAACTACTTTCATTTCCTCCTTCCACAGAAACTAAGCAAGTCAACTTCTGGCTCAAGGGCAGAGGAACAAGTTTATTACCTTCTACCAGGTGTTTCAGATCCTAAGAGGATACCTCTGCACTAAAAATCAATACAAGATTTTTCAAGGCATTTGGTTTTGTCACTTGTCTGGAGGCAATGGCCTCAGAAAAGAGGATGAACTGTCTTACTTCCCTTTCCTCCCCTTCTGTGCATGATGCCCTTTAAAGACATGCTTTTTGTTCCATCAACTCAAAGGTTGCTTTTATGTCCAGTGGGGTAGAGGGAGAAAACTGTGTGTTTTTTCAATGGTGAAATCTGTCAAAGTCCCAAAGGCTCTTATGGTACAAATCAGGTCATTCTATACAGTCTGAAACCCTAATTACACCAGGGAAATAAAAAAGAAGAAACATTTATAATTCAAAGTAACTAGCAGTAATAGGTCAATACACTTGATTGGTCATGAACCAATTACAGGGACACTGCTTGGTGCCTGAAGGATGAGAAGAGGTAGGGGTGCATCTAGGCCTGGCCCAAACCTCACACTGCTATCTGAATACAGGCAGGAAAGTGGTGTCCAAGAAAAGTAATTCCCCTGTCTACCTTCTCTGAACTGGCAAAGGGGTATCGTAGAAGTTCCACACCCACCACCTTATCCCACCACATCAAGATCCACTGAGGTGCAAGCAACCAGGACGGTCAAAGTATTTGAGCATTGACCTCTGCCATCTAATACCTGTGATGGGATTGCCAGCTATGGATGGCATTCCCAAAGCTCCCTCCAAGCCCTGCCTTCCCTGGAAAGGCCCAGGCTTTGAAGTTCCCTTCTCCATTTTCTCCTAAAGAGAATTCAGCAAGGGGAAGAATGAAGGAAGGATTGCAATAAGAGAGAAAAGAGGAGAAAGGAGGCTTCTGAATAGTATTTGTATGTGGAAGATGAACAGGCTATGAGCACTGGAGGTTATTTACTTCAACCCACCATAAAACTCAGAACCCACAGCATTCAGTTCATTGACAACAATGCTGGGCAGAGACCTCAGGGCTCTACCTTGCTTCACACTTTTAGAGATACTGAACAATCTGAGAAACTTCTGAAAGCTAAAGACACCATTCACCAGAAAAATATGCATTTACACATTATTTCTAGGGGTACTTTGATGTCTCCAGGATAATATTTCACCAACTTGCCTGAAGATAAGAATCACTCAAATACTTGTTTACAATTCAGATTTGCAAACTCTCTTCCTAAATTTCTGATCCAGCAGGCCAGGGTGAGGAGGGGTAACTTTTTTTTCTTTTTAACACATCTTACAGAAGATACTTAACTTCAGGCAAACTTGAGAAACATCGCTCAGGAACAATGAGTTCCTAAAGTGGCTGAGCATTAGAAATCACTTGAAAATATTTATTTAAAAATGGGTCCATAAGCTTCACAATGAGATCTACACCATCAACTTATTTTTTTTATTTTTAAAGATTTTATTCATTTATTTTTAGAGAGAGGGGAAGGAAGGAGAAAGAGAGGGAGAGAAACATCAATGTATGGTTGCCTCTCATTGCCCTGTACTGGGGGCCTGGCCCACAACCCAGGCATGTACCCTGACTGGGAATTGAACCAGCGACCCTTCTATTTACAGACCAGCACTCAATCCACTGAGCTATACCAGCCAGCGATGCATCATTAACTTCTTACAGTGGGGGATGTATGTGCTAGGAGGTAATGCTGATGCCCAAGCAGGTTCAAGAACCTCAGCTCTAGCGGTCCCTGGGCCAAGGATAAACAATACTCCATGTTCAGGATGCTTCCTTGATGATGGGACCTGAGCAGGGCCTACATGGCCATGACAGACACCAGGGCAGTCAGCACTTGACATATGACCAAGATGGAGCACAGTGCTCTATGTCCTGAAAGTCTGGTTCCTCTAAGTAAATTTGCAAAATATCAGCTCAGTGAAGGCAAGGATGATTGCCTGTTCTGTATGCTACTGTATCCTCAGTGTCTGGTACAGTACCTGGCTCATATATATTTATTGACTAATTAATGGATGAATTAATGCATGAGTTAGTATAACAAAAATCCATTACATTGGTGCATGACTGTCACACAGATGTATGAATCTATAGATTTGTTTCTATGGCCAAAGAACCTTCTAAAAAGAACCTTATAACTTGAATAATTAATACAAAAATCACTACAATTTTAGTAATATTATCAATATCACCATTGACCAAATTCTGTTTTCCAAGCATTATCCCATTCCATCTTTAAAATAAGCCTGGGAGATAAATGTAAGTATCTCCATTGTGAAGAAGCTTAGAAAGATAATTTGTCTAAAATCACATAGCAAATGGTGGAGGAAATTAGATACAAACCCAAGTCTCTAAAATCCATGCTTTGAACCATGTAGCCACTTTTACTTGGAAGATGGCCCATTATAAAGTAGAAACTGGACTCCAAATTAAGTTAGTAATATTAAATCCAGATGGAATGTTGGTATCACTCTGAAGGCTTCTGGTATGGTTTGGAGTTTACTTATTATATCATTAATATCATTATATATCTCAACTGTAGAGAAAAGAGAAGATATAAATAAAAACCATACATCTTCTATAGCCAACCACCCAGAGATTCCTTTTGGTTTCAAGTCCTTCAGAATTGATTCTAAGCGTGTGTGTGTGTGTGTGTGTGTGTGTGTAAAACATGCACTTATTTTTCTATTTACAGAATTATGCATGCATAGATGTATCTTTATATGTGTACATATCTGTATATGTACATTTGTAAAATACAACTGGTGTTTGTGGAGCTCAGTGAGAAGGCTCTTGAGGCTGTACAGAAAAACCTTTCACACTCACAGGCACGAAATCACCAGCTCTCCTTTGTCACCCTCAGACCTCAAGTCCACCCCAAGTGCACACACTAAAAATGATGGTACAGATTTAATTATATAGAAAAACATTCTAACATGTTGTTAAGAGAATAGAGCAGATTGTATAGTATATACTGTATGATCTCACACATACACTTGAAAAAAATTATCCTTGTATATGACTGTATCCTATAATTCAGGAAAAAAAGACAAAGGAAAATCTTAAAAAGTTAACCTGGGAGTGGAACTTTTGGGTGATATTTCCTTCTCTATGCTTTTAGGATTTTCCCAATTGTCCCCAGTAAATGTACATTATTTTGTAATCTGAAAAAAATCAATACAATGAAACATAAGCAATGTAAAATCACACAAATAAATTCAAAACAGCCCTGACCATTGTGCTCAAGATGTATCCTATGTTTTTGAACTTCTAACACCCAATTAGCATTGACCAGAAGACTGAAGAACCAAAGCTCTTGTGTTGGCCAAGCCCTGACTTCTAGGCTTTCATTGGAACCTGCCTTCCTTGTCTGCCTTTCAGGTGTTGGGAGGGTGGGTCAAGTGTATGCAGAGTAAGGACAGGATGGCCAGGTGAGGGCAGGGGTGTTTCCTGCAGCTACCACCATCTTAGCACCACCATCAAGACCTGAGGACGACCCTTTCCCCGCCTGCAGCCGACAGTATCACCAGCTCTGGCTGCGGCTCACTTTGCAGCGTCCCCATTCAAGCAGGTCCGGCCGTAGGCATCCCGGGCAAGTGGTTAAAGCCCTCTGCTGCCCGCCTCTACTGCCTGGAAGGGAGCTTTGTCATGCCCAGTGCTCAGCGGCTCTTCGTCAAGTTTCACCTTTGATGACACAACTTTTCCGTGTTTCTTTTTTAGGCAGCTGCCACATCACGAGGCTAATGAGCACACTGAGGTTTGTAATAAACCCGCCTGCCAGACCCACAGTGACTGAGGGACACTGGTTAACCTGACCGACTGGTCAGTGCTGCTGTCCAGTTTCCAGCTGGTCGGGAAATGCTCCCTGAAATGAGAGCAGCGAGGAGCGCCTGGCCCTGTTTCCAGGAGACTGGCTCACATTGTTCCCAGAGCTCTGAAAATTACTTGCAAATCCAACAGCTCCTGCAAGTCTTCATGTTCAGTAAACCTCCCAAGGAGAGAGGCAAGCATACATATAGACAATCAAAGGCGAAACAAGCAGGTAAATTCACAATACTTTCAAAGTCATGGTTGAAAGAAGGTTATGAAAGTATCTACAGGCACATTCAAGAACTGAACTCAGCCTGCCTTCTTTAGGTTGTTTACTTCTACTTTTAACAGCAAGATAAATATGTAAGAACTCAATCTGTTCACTAGCCCACCGTTCAAGAAGAGTAGAAATGCTACCTACATCATTTGAGAACTGGGTTTTACATTTGTTGTTAAAGTTACTTCCACCATGCAAGAGACACGCCACTGTTAATTACAGCTGTTAAACACAGGTTCTGCAGCTCAGAGAAACTACGTAATTCCTAACTTTGAGAATATAATTAATATGCTTGTTCAAAGTGTATGTCTCTGTTAACAAGATATATTTTGGGAAATATTACCTAACTGAAAGCAGCATAAATAGTGTAAAATATAAAGCTCACACTTTTTTCCCATTTAAAATGAATTATATAATAAGTGGTGAAAGGATTTTTCTGTGGAAGAGGGGGAGTGTCTTTTACTGAAGTTAGTACTGCTATCAAGGGAAAAAATCCAGAAATTGAGAACCTTCCAATGATCCTGCATACCCTAAGGAACCACATTTAGTTAAAGAAAACCACTGACATCTGTTGACAAGAACAGGAACAGAAAAGGAGAGAAGGAGGCAGAGAGGGACGGAGGCAGGAAAAAACAGGTGGGATTGAGAAAGACAGAGAAGGGAAATGAGACATAATTCTGATGAGAGACAGACTCAAAACATATGCTGTGTAATGGGAAAAAATAAACAATCGGAAGTTTTACTTAGCGGTGAATTAAGAGGAAGTGCAGTCTTGAGAACAGGTGAAACAAGCTCCAGACACAGTTCTGGAAAAAAAGTACTATTATTTTCAAACTGACGGATGCTTAAATCTTAAAAGTCACAGTCATGGCCAAGTGAGAGGCAATGAACATTGGAAAGCAGAAAGTCAATGTCCAAGGCCAAAGAGGAAGGAAAGGGCACCCCTAAAGCAAAACTGGGTTGTTTCATCTCTTCACGAATGCTCAGGCCCAGCACAGCACCTGGTATGCTAAAGCCTCCCAAGAAATGCTGAGAGATCTGTTCAGCTGCACCAAAACGACAGCCCTGGAACACTAGTGCATGTAAAGGTACACGCTTCCTAATTGTGTCCCCATTGGCAAATGAGAAGTACTTTTGTCTTTGTGCAAACCTACATTAGAGAAGAACCAGTTGTGTTGCCTAGGGAGGCAGTATAACAAAGTGGTTAAGAAATGAATTTGCAGTCAATGAAACCTGGCTCAAATTGTCACTCTAATATTGCTAGGCAAGTGACCTCTGGCTGGCCTCAGTCTCTGAGATTCAGTTTTTGCATGTGTCAAATGAGAACAATAATAGTGTGTATAGCTGTCCTCCAGAGATTGTTATGAAGATTTCATGAGATATTTCATGTGAAATACCTGGCATACAGTCAGTGTTCAGAAAAATATTATTTTTAGGACCGCAACTGAAATTCCTTCCCCAAACTATCTGGGTGTCAGAAAGTCAACCACAGACATTAATTCCTTGGTGTTAAAGCTCTGCCTTTGGCAGTTATTAGTTAAAATGTAAATATCCCGGGCATGTTCAGATTAAGCCACAGTGAGTCACTGACAGAGACTTTCTCTGTCACACAGCTTTCTGATAGTACAAGAAACTGGAAGTGAGTTTTGACATGTGCATGGTACATACATTACACAATTATTTATTGATTATGTAATGCCAAGCACTGTGCTGGTAATTTGCAACCCACCAGCTGTGTGACCTCATAAAAACTACATAATCTCTCTAAGCTTCCATTTTCTCATCTGTAAAGTTCCTAAGTACTAATCACTACTTCATTTGGCTATCATGAGGATTAGATGAGATATATGTAAAGATAATATGTGCCTAGTAAATAGTAAGTGCTCAAAAATTCAAAAGTGACTATAATGATAATTATAATAACCATAATCATTATTATTACTATTATAAATGAATAAAACATATCCCTGCTTCACGGAATTCCCTCCTGACTAGATTATTCAACAAATGCTCCTAATGTGGGCAAGGAGGGGGTCTTCCAAGAAACCGGAGGACAAGACAGTATGCTGAATGGAGAGACAGCTAAGTTTCAAAAACAAAAAAATGCATATCGCATGCTTCCATTTACTTTAAATTCAATAGCAGGCAAAGCTAATATATAACAGAAGTCAAATAGTAGTTGCCTTTGAAAGGGGAATGACATGAAAGGGACATGAGAAAACTCCCTGGGGTGATGAAAATATTTTGTATCTGGATTTTGTTGCTGATTACATGGGTGTAAACATTTGTCAAAAGTGAGAGGGACGCTTTAGATTTGGGCCTGTTACTATATATAATCTGCAATTCCAAAAAAGGAAACAAGTTCATACTATTTTTTAATTGACTTCTTGCTAATTTGGCCTCTGACCAGGCCTGCCTTTCACCCAAATATTTTTTTTCTTCTTCCCAGACCCTACTACAGACAGGATCCAGAGAGTAGGACAGACATGTACACCTGAGAACTCCTTTGAGTCAAATAGTAATTGTCCAAACCAAAGCTGAGGTCTCTGCCGAAAGCTGACAGTAGGCAGGACAAGCAAGCAACCCAGCTCAGCCCAGCCCCACAGCAACCCCTAGGAATGTCAACTCAAACCTTACACCAGCAGTTAAGCCTGAGTTAAAAAGAATCAGCAAGGACAGACACCTAGTGCCCTCTCCCCTTTGCCTGTGGAGAAGGTCATCAGCCAGTGATACTAATACCATTTCAATTTGAAAATCAATGCTAACAGTCATTTCAAAGGGGAGAGGCAAGAGCAGGGTATGGGGACTGCTCTACAGTAATCTCCACACACAGTAATTGTAATCAAAGCTTTGTTTCTCACAAACCCAGGTCCTTAATCAAACAGCACTTCACATTTCCATTGTGCCCCAAGAATCAAGAACTTCTCTCTTTCCTATTACAAAGCTCACATTTTCAGGGTTAATGCCCTGGAAAACACCTCTTTAGAGAAAAATAAATGCCCATCCATTTCAAGGAGAAATTAGACCAGCCAACTAGAATGGTGGTCATAATGATTACTAACTATATACTATTTCACTTTCTTGGGGAAATTAGTGCATTTACCTAGAAATCTACACCCCTGAGAAAGGTTTCTTCAAGACATGGCATTCATAAAAGTAGTAAAATGCGACATTTAAAAATGTTAGAAATCTGAGCCAACTGAGTTTGTAGAATTGATATATAATAAATAGGTAAGGTAAATTTTGAGTTAGTAAGCACTGACTAAAATGAACCACATCAACCAGGACAATGAGCCTGAAATCCAGTCCTCAGCCTGTGCTGAGAAATCCCGGTGTTGACATGTCTTCTGGATAAAGAACTGTAACAGTGAAGGCAGACAATGATTTATGCAGATGTTTGTCTTCCCTACTAATTGCTAAAACATATTATGTGCCCAATCTTCACATCTCAAAGATCATGTTAAACTTTACAAGGTAATAGTCATGTAGGATCCCCTTCACTCACTGTATTTTAATTCATGTATTTTTTTCTCCTTGAATTATTTAATCTCAGCAATTATTTTTCAAATTTCTCAACTCTAAAAATATAAGCCATAATGAAGCAGGCACTAGAAATCCTTTTTTATTGAATGTATTTGAAGAGCTGCAACACATTCTGGTTGTTCTGTTGATTGTAATTCCCAGAATGAGGAGTTGATTTGAACATAAAACAGAACAGCTGCAAAGAGACCTGGAATGTTAACAGTTTCATCTCCCTACTCACTGCCTCAAAAATCAGCACTCCAGCTTACCACCCAAACCCTGATTCCAATTCTTTCCACAGTTCTGATCCTGTTCTCCAGGCCATCTGACATTTCCCTGCTCTAGGAATAAACCTCAACGCCTTCCTTCAGCCCACAGCTCACTTTCTGCTTCTCACCCACTCCCCAACCCAACATTCATTCCCACCCCAACCTCACCTTTATCTCCAGCTCGAGGATACATCCTAACCCCTTTTAATGATATCAACTGCACTAGAAAGAGACTTAGAGGTAGCAGTACTAAGTAACAGAGAGGATACAGTACTCCAACCCATGTCCCAACTTGCTCCCCCTTTGAGCTTCAGCCTCTGTCAATGAAGAAGATACACACTGCTAGAAATGATAATGAAGGGGATTTGGGGGCACTCTGCCCTTATCTTGTGTACTGATCCCCAAGAACACACTAACATTTCCAATTAGAGATCTCCCTGGCCACACCCCCTCACCAAGGCTGCGATCACCATCTTTAGTCCAGAAGAAAATATGGGGCTTACAACATTGCATACAAACATTGGTCCATGATGATTTATTCACAAGCTGAAAGAACAAGTGCCTGCATGAGTAATAGGTAGATTATGATTGCTAGTTTTTAATAAGTGGTCACCAACGTCATGATTTCTTGTGGTTAAAATACCTCTAAACACCTGCTTCACCTGGCCCAAGCCTCAGAGTGACATTTGCTGGATGCTATTACAGTAACCCACCAAGACCAAGATGATCTTTGGGAATGGCATTCAATGTTCAAGAAGTGACATGCTGGCTGCATGACCACAATACCCTGTCCTTCTTAGGTATGATTAAAGAGGCCATTAGAAAAGGCCAGGAAGTGAGCAGAAAATGAGACGTGCCCATAAATGTATGTGGCAACAGCTGTGCAAGTGGCTGGTTTCTTGGACTATGCCTGGAATTGTCCTGGGCTGCCCAGCAGCCAGCAAGCATAAGCCGAGCATGCCGCTGGTTCCAGCAGTCCCACTGTGGCTTTGAAATTTGCTAGGTATGATAGCGTTCTGGCTAAGTACAAGGGAAAAGGTGATAGGAAAAACACACCCAACTCCAAACAGGTAGCTATATACAAACCAAATGATAGTTTTGAAATCGAGAATTGTCCAGCAATTTTACTCAATTCAGAAATTATCTGGTTTTATCTGTAGCAGGCTACACATTTTCCAAATGCCACAGAAATACAGTTGCAGTAAACCAGACACAGCCTTAACTATAAGCTTTTCCAACATAGAACTGCTGAAAGGATCTTATGTGACAAGGTAGAGAATAGTGAGTCAAAGCTAAGCAAGTATCTGCTTGAACAAACAAATGTTACGCTTTGTTTTTCACTGAAATGGAAATAGGTCCTCCTGTTCAGGACCTGAGTGCCCCAAACTGTATATACATGTGCCAATTTCAAAGTTTATGTGAAGCCTAAGTAAATACACAAAAGATGATTTGCTGTACAAGGGGCCATAATAACAGTTTCAAAGAGAATCAAGATGCTGTCCCCCCTGCCACAGAGGAGAGAGTCTATCTTGGCTGGCTACATAATTGAAAAGGTTATCCAAAAGATCGTTGTCCATCACTGCCCTTAACCTCCAGGAGTTGAAGAAAACATCATTTAAAGAGACAATTAGCAATTTCTATGCTCTAAATGCCATATTTCACTAAACAGCACAAAATAATTTACTGATTACCTATTACCTGTGTTTTAAAATCTCCAGAAATGCTGTAGTCTGTGATAATCACATATGTAGTTATGATAGGCTGTTGGCATAAACCCCAAATGACAGGGTGGGAGGCTGAATTTAAATGAGCAGTACACTCTTGAAAACATATTATGAAATTCATTCAAATGGTTACAAAGTTATTTGACTTGATTCAATCATCTGTGACACCACTGTTGAAAATCAAACATGTGGATATTCGAATTAACTATTAAATGTTCAATCCTATATCTTGCTATGTTTCGCAGAGTGTGCTCATGAGTCCCCTAGCTTAAAAAAAATGTTAATGACCAATATATAGGAAATTTATAAATAACCAAACCTCTTCATAAATATGGTCAATGTACTTTACTGACTAAAAATATCAATAAACCTGGTATCTATCATCTCTAGCATAAAAAGTAGTGTTTAAAAATTAGTGACAGATTTTAACATCCTTGAAAGGGAAAATACTTATGACTATCAGGCATTCACTATTTTGAAAATGCTCTATATTCAACAACCAACAGAAAAACAGAGATGCGACTCCCGCTCTTAGCAGCCAGAAGATTCCAATTTCCTCAGGAAAGTCAATTCCTTCTTAAAAGTTGTCTTATAAAATTACTTTAATTTATTCTAATTGCAACCATAATTCCAAATGCTAATTACAGAATTCCTACAGAGAGGTATTCAGTTTCAGATGTGGTGAGTCAACATAAGAAAATATTATGACATACGAGTAGAAAAATTTTCATTATTGAGCTACAGAAACTTGCTGTAATGCTTCCACATTTAATCAGTTCTGGACAATTGCAAATCATATTCCTAAAACAGCAATTCACTTTCTGTGAATGAATTTGATTTTAGAGTTCTCTTAAAGGTAGTCTGAAATAAAGTTTAAGTAACCACCTGATGGAAATCAGAATTCAGGAACCAAAGTTCCAGAAACAAACTTGAAATACAACCAAATTCAGAAGGGGAATCACTTGCCTAGATCAATTTGGTGGTACAATCTTCAATTGCATTTACCTATACTAGCCCTCAGTGGGAAAAATAAAAAAAAATTAAAAAAACATTTTAAACACCCTGAAGTTGTATTCCCTTATTATATGAACGCATTAAAGATTCATTACAATTAGGAAAGCTCTGGAAATGTGTAGAAGTTCTCCTTTCCAAGTGATAGTTTCAATTAACCTGTGAGCATCAAATAGCCAACGGGTTTGAGAGGTCCGAGGTGTTGAACTCTAGCCTTGAGCCAGACTGGTAGCAACACTGATCGTTAGGACCACAGATCTAAACTACCCATAAACTCCCCAAGCCTTTCGTCAACGCTTTGCCTAGTTGGAAGAGAAACGGTTCCATTTAGTAACAAGGATGGAGGCCTTGAGCTGAATACTTTGACAACTTTCCGCGGGGGAGGTCTGGCGCTGCCCTAGAATCTCCCGGGGAAAGAAAGCTCTGAAACATGGGGAGAGGCGAGAAGGAGGAGAAGAGAAAAAGGAACAGGGAAAGGAGTGGGAGGCAAGGGGGGCCAGGGCTGAGAGGAATCGGGGCCCCATGAACGAAAGCTGTGCACACCCTCCTCCCTCTGCAGTTCCACTTTTGTAGCATGGACTCGGTGTGGGTCGCTGCGGTTCCAGCAGACCCAGTCCATCCCAATGTCTGCTTTGTGGCCATTCTGGACACTTGCACCCAAGGCATCTACCTCCCCCGCCACTGCTCTACCACACCCCCTCTCTGTGCCTCCCTCTGTACCCGGATTTTCAAGGATGCCGTCTCCAGTTTACTACCAGAGCTAAGCCGGGTTTAGCAAGGCAACAGCTAGGACGGGCCGGCTTGGGGGCCAGGGGGACGCCCATTCCTTCTCCTGAGTTTTCCCTAGCCTGAGCCCTGCTCCGCTGCGCCTCCCAAGCCCTCCGTTGGGAGGCCCCAGGCCGAAACGCATACTCCAGGGAACAGGCGGCCAGGCACCCCGGGCCAGGTGGCTGAACCCCAGAAAGCACAGGGAGGGTACTCTCCTTTCCTCGGAGGCCCGCTCCCGCTGGGCACCAGTGGCAAGGGGACAACAGCCTTTGTTCTCCCGGGGCTTGGCGAGGCTGTGCTGCTGAGGCGCAGCGCGGGCGTCGCCAGGGCATCGAGAATGCTCACTTTTGCTCCTGGCATGTGGAAGGTTGCAAGCTCTTGTCCTCTGGGGAGGAGGCTACAGAGTTAGAGAGTAGGGGGCGTGTGGAGGAAAGAAGCGTGGGGGAGGGGTTTTGCGTCTTGGCCAGGCTCTTTGTTTGCTTGGGGGGCGGGGAGAGGGGGTTGTACGTGGATCCGAGCTTGGGTTCATACAGTAGGGCAGATTCCTGAGTATGTCACCATGTTGCACCCGCGCAGCACACAAATGCACACTCGTGCACTCTCACACACATGCACTCGCACAGACCGTCTGCGGGCGGGTAGCAGGCAGCCCTGTACCCGGCGCTCCGGGCTGCAGCAGCTTCAGCTGCCCGCAGCGCCGCCTCCGTGCGTCCAGAGGGGGAGTGGAAGAGGCTGGAGGCATTCGCGGGGCGACAATTCCACGAGGAAAGAAGGAAAGTGGTGCAAACACAGACCCCCCCCCCATAGCGCCCCTGATTTCCCCTTTCTCGCCCGGGGTTGCAGAGGTCACGGGCAGCTTACACTCTGGGAGGGAGGCCGGGAACCACGGAAGGGTGGAGCGCACTCGAGGGGGGCGAGTAAAACCAAGGGAAGGGAAGCAGGCTTACTCGGCGGGCAGGCTTACCCTTAGAAGCATCTTTCTCCTCTTTGGGCTTGGTCACCTTTCCACTCATAGATCCCAGCTTGCTTGACAAATTTCGCCCAGGAGACGGAAGTCCTCGCCAAGCGGGCCGGACTTGAGAGAGTGCTTAGGGCGGCAAGTCTCGACCGAGAGCTCCCCTCGGTGTGGCTTGGGGCGGGATCCGCTTTCCCCCCACCGTTGCCACCGCTGCTGCTGCCTGTGAGAGAGTGGGGAGGAAAGGAGAGAGGTGAAGGAGGAGCCGCTGCTGCCACCGCCGCAAGCCCCAGCGGCCGGCCGCGGGAGGAGCCGCTCTCCTGGCTTAAGAAGTGGTGAGACAAAGCGGCGCTCTCTCCGCGTCCCTCGCGGGTCTTTCCAAACCGCTCGCCCGCCTGCTCGCGTAGAGCCGCACTCCCAACCCCCGGCCGCCAAGAGGGGCTGCCAGCACTCCTCTGTTCTGTCGCTGCCTCCCGGGTCGCGCGGGCCGCGCGGGGAGTTGCCTGGGTGGGCTGCCCCGCGCGCCAGCGGGCTGCTTTTCCCCCTTTCTCAAGCCACAGCGCCGCCAACTCAATCAAAATAAAATCCCAAGGACAGTTTTTTAAAAAATCAAAACAAAGACGAAAATATTCATTTAAAAATAACGAGCCTCTCCGAAAAGGAAATGTTTGAACATGTGATAAGCAACGTGTGAGCTTGTTACACCGCATAACCGCGCACCTCCTTGCCCGTGGAGAATCTAGAGGGATGGGCCGCACCTTCCTTCCGTTCAATCAATTCACAGGTTCATATTATTTTGCTAAAAGGGGAGCCCGAGTTGCTCGCGGCAGAGGAGCAGGGACCGCTGGCCCTCACTAAACCAACACTCCCTCAGAGCTCGCCTGTTCCCTAGCTAGCGCTCTCCTTCCAAACAACTCTCGGGTCTCGGAGCCGGGAGCCGTGACTCTACACTGAGACGCCTTCTACATCCGCGGCAAGGTGTGGGCACACGGGGAGCGGGGGCGGCACACAACTGCCTGTCTGTTGTAGTAAAGGGAGAGCTCGGCAGGGGCGCGCGGACGTCAGCCACTGGTTGTCAAAACCCGAGTGAGCCCAGTGGAGAGCAGGAGAACGTGTTGGCCGGACATTCCCCAGCCCCTTTGGGGCACGCAGGGCCCGTGGGCGCTGCCGGAGTGCACTGGCACTGTCGGCGGCCGAGATCAGAGCCCTGGGGCCACCCTACACACCCCTTGCCCTGGTTACCCCTCTGCTCCCAGCAGCTGCGGTCCCCGCCGCGCTGTCCGGCTTGCGCTGGTCGCCACCTACACTTTGGGAACTCCGCTGTTGGCCACAGCCTGCAGCGAGCAGTGGAACCTCACTCCAGGAGTCGGCGACTTCTCTCCTCCAACGTCCAGCTGCCCAAGTTGAGATAGCTGGGATCTCTGTGAGATGGGGTGCGCTGGGATCTGGGTGTCACTAGGGCACCCAGAGAAACTGACAGCAGCGGCTGCCGCCTCCCACCCCCACCCCCACAAGCAGGCCCCTCCTCCTACAGCTGGACCCTCTGGTTGGCAAACTGCAAGTAGAGTGCCCAACCCCAGAATGGCCAACCCTATGCAAACGGAGTGAGGTGGGACTGGGGCGAGTACTGGAATAAGTACATATCGCCTGGGACACACTAGTCACAAAACATATGTAAGGTCCCGGAATATTTCAACTAGAAGGAAAACTGCTCAGAAAATGTACAAGAGGTGGAGGACTGAGATGGAGAAAGAGCCAAACAAAGACAAGGAAAGACAGGGTAGACCTGAGGCGTCCTGGGAAACCCTTTTCCCGATGGCCTTTCCGCGGCGCACCTAAACCCGGAAGCCTGAAGCTATGATGAGGGGCTGGGATGGCCACTGGCAAGACTCAGAGTCATCCATTAATGAGCCCATAGGCTCCAGACTGGCAGTGGAGAGGCGGCATCCACTCCCATGCAGAAAATCTGTTTCCCTCCGTCCCACCCAACCCCAGCTGCTCCTTAATTCAGTTTCGTTAATGGCATTAAACAAGGCGAAGAAATTATATAGATGGATTAGTCCTACTGAATCCCAGGCGGTAACCCAATTACAAGAGCCTGCTGTGACTTTCAAGACCAGGAGAGTGGGCTGCCCGTTGTAGTCAGCCTGGGTCTAAAGGTCGGCAACCCTCTAAATGAAATTTGCAGCCTCTGTCCTAGGTCTGGGAGGAAATCCAGGCCTGTTTTTCTTGTAATAATATCTAATAATTAGGATGTTGATGACACAATGTGATTATCCAACCCCAGATTAGACCATTAATTAATATCAGTACTCCAAGGGGAGAAAGGAATTTCTCTTCAAATGACTGGAATTCAAAGGGAATGGAGAGTTGGGTGGTTTTAGAGAAAAGGTAGAGGGGCAGAAGGTACAGTCCTTAGACAGATTACACCCAATAATATCAGTTATCATGGATTTAGTGCCTACCCTGTGCCAACCAGCATGCTAAATACTTTACACCATTATCTTATTTCATCCTCACCACAGGCTTAGGACATGTTGAGACTTTGTTATTTCCATTTGACCAATGAGGAAATTGAGGTTCCAAAAAGTTAATCAACTTGCTGGTAAGTGGTGGAGCCTGGATAAAAAATTAGGAGAGTCAGGACAGAAATGAGGTGGGTCTCTTTTTAGACACTGCTCTTCTGTTAAGTCACATGGTCTCTCAACATACCAATTGGCCTCTTAAAGAGAGGTGGGAAGCACATTTTCACTGGAATTATCTGCCAATCCTAAACTATTACATCTTTTTGAACTCCCTTAACTCAGCACTTCCTAAAACTCTCCCTCTCCCTCTCCCTCTCCCTCTCCCTCTCCCTCTCTCTCTCTCCCCTCCTCTCCCTCCCTCTTTCCTTTCTCGTATACACATAACATTTGCTTTTTCCCCTTTCCCCCAGTAAGCAACAAGAACTTCTTTTAGGAAAAAGTCAGTCTTTGTCTTGGGAGATCTTAAGCATCATACTTATGTCCATCCTGTCTCAGCTTTCCTGCCACATTAAATTTTCCAAGAAAGTTCTCTGCACAGATCAGAACTCCCCCCACCACTCCAAGCAATATCATTAATGGCACCTCCAACAAGTATAACTTCCTGCTGGAAGTCAGATATCTTCCTGTTCTTTGAAGGAAACTAGTAGTTGACATATAACTAAAGCTAGGTTAGTTAATATGATTGAGGCGAGTTGAAGAGAAATATGCTTGGGAGTATTAGTGGACTCTGTCCATAAACACAAAGAACAAGTCAAGTATGGATCACTTTGCTACCTGCAAAAGAAATAACCAGAAGACAAAGAAAATAAACACTTCACGCAAGAAAAATATAGTGATGTGTGTCCATATGGGGACAAATCAATGATGTCATAAGGGCATTCATGGCACAGACCAAGGATTATGAATATTAAAGTGCTAGGTCAAGCAATCTCATCTAAATGAAGACCCTGCTAAGGAGGCCACTGGGATTCTCTTCTGAGTGGAAAAGGGGCTTTCCCCTCTTCAAAGCCCTGTGAGATATTTAATATTGTATGAAAAGAATGTTGGCACTACCTCAGAAAAAGGAATGCTCCAATCTCCAGCCCCCAAGCTACTTGGTAATTTGGGATTGTCAGCTGGAAGGTTTGACATCTGTGTGAGGGCATTAGGAGAATGGTCTTTTCCCCACCACCAAATGCACTCACTCTTTTATTATTAAAAATATTTTTAAAATTTATTTTTAGAGGGAGGGGAAGAGAAGAAGAAAGAGAGGGAGAGAAATATCAATGTATGGTTGCCTCTCATGTGGCCTCCACTGGGGACCTGGCCTGCAACCCAGGCATATGCCCTGATTGGGAATCCAACTGGCAACCCTTTGGTTCGCAGCCCACATTCAATCCAGTGAGCTACAACAGCTAGGCCTGGACTCACTCTTTGTTAAAAAAAAATAATTGATTTATTTCTAGACAGAGAGGAAGGGAGGGAGAAAGAGAGGGAGAGAAACATCAATGTGTATTGCCTCTCAAGCACCCCCTACTGGGGACCTGGCCCAGAACCCAGGCATGTGCCCTGATGGGAATCCAACTGGTGACCCTTTGGTTTACAGGCTGGCACTCAATCCACTGAGCCACACCAGCCAGTGCCAAACATTTATTTCTCACAGTTCTGGAAACTGGAATTCTGAGATCAGGGTGCCACCATGGTTGTATTCTTCATAAGGGCCCTCTTCTTGATTTAAAGGTGGCCTTTTGGTTCACTGGCCAGAGCTCAAGCCACTGAGTCACACCAGCCAGAGCCAAATGGACTCACTCTTGAGGCATCAATAAAGCCCTGGTTTAGTCTGCAGCAGTTCCTTTTCCCCACCTAGATCCTTCTTCCCTGTCCCACTCGGGTGAAAGGACCTCCACTTTTCAGTATAGCAATTTGCACTACCTGATCACTCCACTTTCCTCTGCCTTGTCATTATGGTAAAATACTCCCATCCATGTTGTCGCTGCCCTTGCTATGGGAGAGAACTCCAAACATCTGATAAAACTTGGGGCACAACTTATGTGCAGATGAGTAACCTAGTCCTGGAATTAAATCAATATTCTATAATAAAATGCTGCATGGCCACACCTCTAAGAGAGCTGGGGTTATTTTTCTGGAGTAAGGGGCAGAGGCTTAAGTCTTTGGTATGAAAGTGGTAAAGATCCCAAGAGTCTTATCCTCTTAGCCCTGTGTCTTTTCATACCAGTGCCCAAAATGCCTCCAGACACCAGACTCTGGATCCCATGTTTGCTCATCCTCTCCCAGCTCTGAACAGTGTTTCTGGGCAAGATGCTATGATGTTTCAATGTCTGCACTGGAGGCTCCCATTGGGGTAAGTGGGGGCACAGAGGAAAGATACAATTTGGGCTGTTTTCCTGGCAAGTTTGGACTAGCTGAGTATAGAGCCGTTGTCATCAGGCAAGACCAAATTAGATGTTTTAGTGATAAGACTGCTTCTCACTCGACCAAATGTGTTTTTTATTTTAGGGGGAAAAACCACAGCAGAAAGCCGGTCCAAAAGGAAGCAGCCTGGCATAAACTACACTTCCAAGCAGGGTACCTGAGCTCAAGAAAGGCCCACTGCACTAAGATCTGGACATTAGAAGTCACTCTAATTTTAAGCTCACGTATCAGCAATGTGAAGTTTGAGATCCAAATACTAGAGGGCTCTGGAAGGATTCATTTCTGATTCAAACCCTACAGTGTTGATCGACATCACAATTTAAGATTGCTTTCTACTGGAATCTCGGGTGAGCTGGTGAGTTTCTGTGAGATAAGCAATGGGTGAGATAATCTCCAAAGATAGTGACTGTGGCAGTTTTAAATCATGGCCACTGAGAGGTGGCCACTATGACCTCTCCCCTTGACTCTGGGTGGGCTTGTAACTGTTATACAGTATGGTAGAAGTGATACTGTATGAGTTTTAAGCTAGTTTTGAAAAGGCCAGGTAGCTTCCACCTGGTCCTCTTGGGATGTTTGTTTGGGGAAAGCCAGGCACCAGGTGTGCAGTGTGCATACCCTGAGACCATGGTGCTGGAGAGTTTACATCTCAGCTCTCCAGCTGACAGCACTAACTGAGCTCCTGGACAACAGCCAGTGTTGACTGCCAGCCAAGATAGAGACCCATGTTGGATGTCCAGCACAGCCAAACTACCAAATGACTGTAGTCCCAGTTCACATCTGACTGCAGTCTTGTGAGAAAACCCCTCAATGGAGAGCTCAGTGGATCTCCTCTCAAATTCCCAACCCACAAAATTATAAGCTAAATTAAATGGATAATTTTAGCTGCTACACTTTAGGGTTAATAAGCTATGGAGGAACAGGAATAGTAAATGGAATAGTGACCGTCAATTTCTCCTAAGCCTGTATGCATATGCCACTCCACCCTCTAGAGGTCATGACCCGATGAATCCAGGCTGGCCTTGTGACTTGTTTTTACAAATAGAATATGGCCAAAGTGATGCTGTGCCAGTTCCAAGCCTAGCCTTTAAGAGACTTGGCAGCTCCATGTTCTCTCTGGGGGAAGTCAATCACCATGTAAGAAGGCAGACTCTCTAAGACCTGTATTGTATGGGAGCCCAAGCTGGCTAGATGGAGGGACCATGTGAAGAACTGAGGAACCAAGCTGATGGTAGGAACCAAGGCTGTAAACATAGGACCCCAGAAAAGCCATCAAAGTCCCGGAGATTCAAGGTGTGAGGCTCTAGACTTCGTGGAGCAGAGAAGATCCAGTCTTGGTGTGCCCTGTCCAAATTCCTGACCCACAGAACTGTGAAAAAAAATGGTTTTTTTGAGCCACTTGGTTTTAGGGTGATTTGTTATACACAGCAACAGATAACTGAAATGAGAATCCTAGAATGACTCTTGCACCAAGCTGTCTCCATTTCTTGGTCTTCTATAGACTAGAATGGGACTTTAGAGTGGAGAGAAGTTATAAGAGATGTCAATGGTTTTCTACAAAATGGCTTCACACTAAGACCTTTCCAATCTTGGATGGACCTGGGGAATATTATGCTAAGTGAAATAAGCCAATCAGTGAAAGACAAATACCATATGATCTCACTTACATGTAGAATCTAGTCAACAAAATAAACTGAACAAAGTAGAAACAGAGGCATAGGTACATGGAACAGACTGACAGCTGTTAGAGGGGAGGTGGGAGGGGAAAACTGGTTGAAAGAAGGTGAAGGGATTAACCAAAAAATGTATATGCGTGACCCATGGACATGAACAAGGGTATGGGGACTGCCTGAGGGGTGTGGGTGTAGATGGGCAGAGTGGGGTAAAGTGGGGATAACTATAATAACATAAATGACAAAATATAATAAAAAATAAATCTTAGCCTTGCCTGGTGTAGCTCAGTGAATTAACTGCAGGCCTGTAAACCAAAGGGTTGTGGGTTTCATTCCCAGTCTAATGCACATGCCTGGGTTGTGGGCTAGGTCCCCAGTTGGGGGTGCATGAGAGGCAACTACACATTGATGTTTCTCTCCCTTTCTTTCTCCTTCCCTTCCACTCTCTCTAAAAAAAATAAATAAATAACATCTTTATAAACCAATCAATCAATCAATCTTAAGCTAAAAAAAAAAAAAAACCACCTTTCCAATCTACATCAAATACATATGTGATTTTCTGCCTCCTGTGAAATTGAACATTTGGACCATTGTAGTGTGACGTTGGGATGCTTGTAAGGAATGAACATCTTTAAATATTTTGTCACTTTCTTCTCCAGTGAAGAAGGAAGCAATGAAATAGAGCTTGTTCAAGGATCTACTCTAGCTCCAAAACAGGGAACACCATTGGGCAGCATTGGTGCTCCATCCAGAATCCCTATCAATGCACATCATTCAGAAGCTCCTGTGTTAAGAGGAATAGCTAATCAAAAGTGGCCTTTTCCTCACAGCATGGTCCTGATTCTCTATACCAGAATCAGAGGACTGAGTCACTGTCTGTCCCAGTAAATAATACACACAAAAAAGACCATGGCCTCAGTCAATTTCCAGAAGATTTTCAAATCCTGTCCTTGCCTCCATTATAGTGGATTCACTGACAATACTAACAGAAAACACTTCAGGTAGAAAAATTTTATTTCTTGAAAAGTTCTTGGGTATAGTGGTAAGTAGCTAGCACATTTTCATTTGCCCATAGTTTGACTCCTCAATGAGACTGTAAGCTATATTGGGTAAAACTCTTCTAAAACTAATCCCTCCATGTCCACCCCATGGTTTACACAGTCCCCAGAACATCAAAGTCACAGTAAAGAGCCTCATCATTGTAACACCATTTATTTAATGTACTAGGTTTCTTGCTCTGTACTAAATGTCTCCAGATTATGCCATTCTACACTCAAAGCAACCCTCTGAGTTAGTGACCATTATTTTATCCATTTTCCTCATGAAGACACTTGAGAGGTGAAACAACCTATCCAAGATCACAGTAAACGGGAGCATCCTAGACTGAGACTAAAGGAGACCTTCTGCTTCCAAGGTCCCTGCTTTTTCTACTATATGACACTGCATATTTTGTAAATATTATGGAATAATTAGTGCCTCTAAAATTTCTCCAAATATAAAGCCAAACATTAGAGCAAGAGCAGAGATCTCAAGGCTTATAGGGCTCTCATTCATTTCCTGGCAACATGTGACCCTCCATGAAGTAAACATGGATGGGTGCTGTTCCAATTCCCTTTCCAGGAAGGGCTTTCGGCCATCAGCGGGGTCAGTGGGAAGCCTCCATAAGTCAGCTCCTTCAGGGTCCATATCAAGTGTAGACTCCTGGCCTCACCTGAGGTCACCTTCCTAAAGCAGTCCACATCCAACGAGTGAGCAAGACCTGGCTACTTCAGATCAACATAGGCTCTTTGACAGACACTACTCTCTCCATAGCTCCCCATCTGGTTGGCCAAGGCTTTGTTGGTCCTGCTGCACAGTGTAACTTGTCCTTCTGCTGGACCCTGCCACCTCTCCCTTCATTTCACAGTTGTTGACTCCTAAAGAACAGACCACCACAAACTCCCTTTGCTTTTAAAAGATGCCAGCCTGAGACTCTTCTCTCTTTTTCTCTCCAATTGTCTTATTGCCCAGGATTTTAGAAAAGGGAGATTCTGAGAGCCTACCTCTTCCTCTAGCCACTTAAGTGAATTTCACTGTGTCACAGGTACTTTTTGCCTCTGACCTCTCTTGGGAAATTGCTTGGAACCTACTTTGAAGCCTGGATTTACACCTGCCAAAGAGTCCTGATACCCAGCAGATACTGATATGACTGTTACATTTTAGGGAGAGAAGAGTCATTTGAAGATGGTCGAGAAATATCAAGCCGAGTTTCTAACAATGAGACACTTGTACCTGCACTTTTTTTTTACTTGAAATTGTTTGTAACCCAATGGGTGTGATTTACCTGGTGCAGAATGGATAGACACCAGACACATGATCTACATGACTGTATCCATCACACTGCTGGTGTCACTGGACCTTCCAGACTGCAGCTAATTGTGATCTTCTCTAAGGAACACTCCCTACTCGGTTTCCTACTTCTGTAATTCTTTATTTTTCTCCATTCCACTTGTGCCAGTGCAGCCTCCTTTTTCCCATTTCATGTTCTTTTCCCCTCTTCCACTGCTGGGGTCCAGCAGGACTCTACTCTTCTAAAACTAATCCCTCCATGTCCACCCCATGGTTTATTACTCCCCTCATCTACATTTATTTATAGACACAGAGAGTGGATTGGTGGTTGTCAGAGAGGAGAGGTGTTGGAGGACTGGATGAGAGAGGTGAATGGATTAAGAAGTATAGATTGGTCATTACAAAATAATCATGGAAGTAGAAAGTACAGCATTGGGAATATAGTCGATAATATTTCGATAACTACATATGGTACCAGGTGGATACTGGAAATATTGGGGGGAACACTTTGTAAAGTATATGATTATCTAACCACCTATACTGTATACCCAAAACTAATATAAAATAATGTTGAATACAAACTGTAATTTTGAAAAAAATTAGATATTGTCACCCTTCATCTATAAATACTAAAAAGGGCTGGGAAGGAGCATTTTATCACTCAGGTTCCCAGAGCTAGTAAATAGCACTAGCAAGATGTGAACCCCGGTCTTTCTGTAGCAAAATGCTATGCACTTTGTACTGCCACATGCTGACACAGTCAAGAAGACTTACCTAACAGTCATGGCACTAGTTGGTGTGGACCACATGATTCTCGAAGAATGAATAACTAGTGAGTAAGTGATGGTCTGGCTTTGGTGTTATCGAGGAAGACAACTCTGAGACCAAAATTGCTATGCCAGTCAAGAGATCTATGCTATTGGGACCCAGTACCCAGAAATTCTCTCCAGGAACCAGTTTAGCCCTACCCATAATCCTGCATTGCTACACTTTGGTCTTCCTGCTGGGGCACAGTGATAGAATGTCTGTTGTCAGCTCAGCCACTACTGCCACTTTTGACAAAGGCCAGAAACCAGGCTACCCAGAAGACACTTCCTTATGTGGCTTCAGGTTTGAGTTTGCCACTGAGAGAAACTCATTGAAGTCTTGGAAGGTGGGAGTGAAGCCATTAGAAGTCACTATTATCAGAAGACTGTAACAGTCCATGTGGCCTCACAGATCTCTTTATGAGCTCCTACTCCCTAGTCACCTTTTGCAGCTAGACCTGATGCCTTTTCAGAATTCATTGGGGGTAGGATCTGGCTTCCTCAACCCCAATGGTTCCAGTTGAAGTCATTAGAGACATGTCTGATCCTCTTGTATGAATCTTCTCAACCTTCACTCTCCTAGATCCTCCCAAGTTGTATGAGTATAGTTTATATTTAAAACCCCTTTTATGGCAATATTTTCATGACTATACCCCTACTGATACAGATTCCACCCCACCTGGAACCTCACTGCCAGTCAAGTGTTATTATAAAGTGACTCCCTGGGAAGTCATGTAACTAAGGTCCAGTCACATAAAGGCCCCCCTTTTTTTCCTTCATAAACCACAGAAGATTTTTGGAAGATGATAACCTAATTCATGAGTTGTTTCCCATTCTCAGTTCCTGGCTGCTTACCCATCCTCAGCTAAATAGCTACGAAAGCCTATGGAGAAGAACTGCATATGAGTGAGGTCCGACATTGTGGGAGTTTCAGGAGAAAGAAATGTTCTTGCTCTGGCTGGTGTAGTTCAGTGGACTGAGTGCAGGCCTGTGAACCAAAGGGTGGCCAGTTCGATTCCCAGTCAGAGCACATGCCTGGGTTGCAGGCCAGGTCCCCAGTAGGGGGCACATGAGAGGCAACCACACATTGATGTTTCTCTCCATCTCTTTCTCCTTCCCTTCCCCTCTCTCCAAAAGTAAATAAATAAATGAGCTCTTTTTTGAAAGAAAGAAAGAAAGAAAGAAAGAAAGAAAGAGAGAGAGAGAGAGAGAGAGAGAGAGAGAGAGAGAGAGAAAGGAAGGAAGGAAGGAAGGAAGGAAGGAAGGAAGGAAGGAAGGAAGGAAGGAAGAATTGTTCTCAAGCTTTCTCTTTAGTGCTGAGCAAAGTCTGGACCCAGCACAAGAAAAATCCAGCACAAGGGAACCAAGAGGTTGGGGAAACAATATCAGACCATTTTTACACACTCCACATCCTCAAGGGGTCAAGAAATAATGAACTAAAGCAGCAAACCAGGTCAATTAAGGAAGGAAGAGGCAAGGAGACCTGGGAAGAGGGTAGCTGCCTTCAGGTACTTCATTCCCACCAATTGAGGGTCCACTAGCACTTGGAGGAGCTCTCAGAGATCTCTTTCACAGTGAGCTGACCCTGATAGGCTGACAGCAAAATAGTATATAGCCAACTGTGCAAGTCCAGCCATCAGCAACCAGAGGAAGGTTGACTAGGCAATGCATGCCTAAAGAAATAAACTGATCAGACAGACAAATGATAACTTGAACAACAACAGTAATAACAACAAAATAGAACATATACAAAGATTCATGTATAGCATAAAAAGATACTTTCTGGAACTACAAAATGTGATTCCCCAAAGAAAGAGTTCAGCAGATGAATTGAACAAGAGGGTGATCACTAATGAGACCCAAAATAGTAACCTTGAAGATCAAATGGGAGAAGAGTCACAGAGTACCAAGTCAAAAACACCAGGAGAGGGAAACCATGAAGGAAAATGCAAGAGACTTGTAGATCCCGGAGAATGATAAGTCTTCTAGAAGAAGATGGAAGAGACAGGGGGAAAGGCAGTAATTTGCTTAAAAGATACTACAAGAGAGCTTTTCTGAGCATAACAGTGATAGAATTTAAATAAATAATTTAAAAGATGACAAAACAACATTGAAAGTTAAGAAATACACTGCTAGAACACCACTGGGTCAAAAGTGAAATTACAATCTATAAAGCAGTAAAAATGACAACTTTATTCTAAAATCTACCTAGCATAATGAACGCTGTACTCAGAAAAAATTACATTCTTAAATGTCTTAAATATTAACAAACAAAAATGAAAATATAAAGGAAGTTGGTATTCATCTTAAGATATTTAGGAAAACCACTTGGAAAAGGCTTTAACAATAAAGAAGCTGGAATTAAGAAATAATGAAAAATTGTTCTTTGAGAAGACAAAACAGATAACCCTCTTGAAAGATTGATTAAGGGAAAAAAAGAATAAATATTGACAAAATGGGAAGGGAGAAAGTACACACAAAGAATTAAATAATTATAACATGATGTTACATTAAACTCTACAGCAGCAAATTTGAAAACATGAAGAAAAAAATAATTTTTTAGGAACCAAAATTAACCTGACAAGAAGTGTCAAATAGGTTAATTATCAAAAAAGAGATTGGAAAGGTGAATCAAATAGTTACTGTTAAAAAAGTAGTCATAACATATTGGTTCATAGACTCAGCCAAAAAACTGCTCAACCTAATGAATGAATTTAACAAAACAGCAGGGTACAAAGTCAATATCCAGAAATCAAAATCAGTTTTGTATACCAACAATGAAACAACAGAAGCAGAAATCAAGAAAAAATCCCATTTGATAGAGCAAAAAGAAAAATAAAATACCTAGGAATAAACCTAACCAAGGAGGTAAAAGACCTGTATTGAGAAAACTACACAACACTGAAGAAAGAAATCAAGAAAGACACAAACAAATGGAAACATATACCGTGTTCATGGATTGGAAGAATTAACATCATCAAAATGTCCACACTACCCAAAGCAATTTACAGATTCAATGCAATACCTATTAAAGTACCATTGGCATATTTCACAGACATAGAAAAAACATTTCAAAAATTTATATGGAACCACAAATGACCCTGAATAGCTGCTGAAATTTTGAGAAAGAAGAGCAAAGTAGGAGGGATCATAATACCTGATACCAAACTGTATTACAAGGCCACTGTAACAAAAACAGCCTGGTACTGGCATAAAAACAGGCACATGGACCAATGGAACAGAACACAGAGTCCAGAAATAAACTCAAGTCTCTACAGTCAATTAATATTCAACAAAAGAGGGAACAACACAAAATGGAGTAAAAACAGTCTCTTCAACAAATGCTATTGGGAGAACTGGACAGCTACGTGCAAAAATAATGAAACTTGAGTACCAACTTACACCATACACAGAAATAAATTATATTTAAATATAAGCCATGACACCATTAAAGTCCTAGAAGAGAACATAGGCAGGAAAATCTCAGATATTTCTCTCAGCAACATTTTTACTGATTGTCCCCTAGAGCAAGGGACATAAAGGAAAGAATAGACAAATGGGATCTCATCAAAATAAAAAGCTTCTGCATGACTAAAGAAAACTGTATTAAAATAAAAAGACAACCAACCATATGGGAAACCACATTTGCCAACGATGCCTCAGACAAGGGCTTAATCTCCAAAATATGTAAAGAACTTACACAACTCCACTCTAAAAAGACAAGCAACCCAATTAAAAAATGGGCAAAGGACTTGAACAGACACTTCTCCAAGGAGGACATACAGAAGATCCAAAATCACATCAAATGATGCTCAGTATCGCTAGCTATCAGAGAGATACAAATTAAAATCACAATGGCATACCACTTCACACCATCGAGAATGGCCACCGTAAACAAAGCAACAAACAACAAGTGTTGGAGAGGTTGTGGAGAAAAAGGAACCCTAGTGCACTATTGGTGGGATTGCATACTGGTACAACCACTATGGAAAACAGTATGGAATTTTCTCAGAAAACTAAAAATGGATCTGCCCTTTGACCCAGCAATTCCACTGCTAGGACTATATCCTAAGAACCCTGAAACACCAATCCAAAAGAACCTATGCACACCAATGTTCATAACAGCACAATTTACAATAGTCAGGTGCTGGAAGCAACCTAAGTCCCCATCAGTAAATGAATGGATCAAAAAACTATGGTACATTTACACAATGGAATTCTATGCAGCAGAAA
>PVIA01009701.1:0-58547 GCA_004024845.1 Tonatia bakeri | reverse complement strand
TGCTCACACGGCTTCATTTTTATGTTTAAATCTTTCATCTGTTGGGAATGCACATATTATTACTTTTGGTTACTTCAACCAAAGCTCACCCCCACTTGTTTTGAAATGCTAGTACAGGCGTACCTTGGAGACACTGCAGGTTGGGTCCCAGACCACCGAAATAAAGTGTGTGTCGCAATAAAGCGAGTTGTACTCTTTTTGCTGCTGGGGGTCTTCCCTTCAATTTGTAAAAAGCGTACCTGTGAAGTGCAATAAAGTGAACCTCAATAAACACTTCTGCCCTGGGCCCCTCTATTCTGTTCCAGTGGTCTGTGATCACGGGGTGTGGGGCTGAGCCACACCCCAGCTTTCATCACCGAGGTTTAATAGTGAACACTACCCACCAAACCCCACTCGACCGCGGAACCAAACTCTCGTTACAGCGGGTTTGGTTAGTCCTCCCGGACGTTTCCTCCGTGTGTTGACCCTGCATCACTACCTGGGGTGGAGACCCAGGCATCTCGCACCCCTTCCTGTTCTTAGGGCCAGTGACTCCCTCTAAAGCAAACAATCCCCCAAAACCTAACCTTTCCTGGATAAACTGATAGTAAAGCATGTCACCAATAAAAACCTAACTTTCCTGAAAATAGGAAAAGATGGATTTTTACATTTGTTTTGGCCGGTGGTTACTGCTTTGTTTTATAAGCTGTCTGACCGAGGGCAACACTCACTAACAGGTACTAGTCAGAGATGTTTGTTCCTGTCAAGATCAGATTTGGTTTCAATTTATTCACCAGCAAACGCATTTAAGCCCAGTGAAGAACACTTTCACGGGACCCCAGGGCACCGTCAGGCAGGCGCGTGCATCACCTGAGCTGCTGATACGGAGGAGATCCACGTCTCCACAGCAACCTGGAAGCACAGATACAAACTGGCATTTTGTGCAAAAATTCAGGTTTTATTTACTTTTTTTTACTTATCCTTACATCGGTCAGAACTGATGCCAGGAACTGAAGCAGCAGTAACTTTCTGCCTCTCAGCTGAACAGAAACACCATACGGCATTTTCACCAGCAAGACTTGCTCCTTCCCCTTTCCCGTGCGAACGCAGTGTCACTCCTTGAACAAAACGACCAGTTTACCAAGGACACCATCGTCAGAGGAAGTGTTTAATGCGCGTGCTTTATTTAAATAAGCCCCCCAGCGGGAGAGTTCACTGCCTTGACCCAGGAGACGGCTCTGCAAAGTCACCGGTACATTCTCTGCGCAGCTCACCGACGCGTCCTCGCCGAGACACCAGCATTTCCACGTCGGTCCCCAGCGGGGCTTCCAGTCTCAGAACTCCGTGTCCCCTTTGGCTTGCTTCTCTCGCGACTGCACCCAGGCCTTGTTAATGGTTCGCTTCATATCGTCGTCTCCATCTTCGTAAATTTTCTTCAGAACGTTCATTAATCCCTCACTAGGGTCTGTTTCCGTGTCATAGGAAGGTTTTCTGTTAAAAAAGAAAACCATTGAAAAAGACACGCATCTAAAAATGGGTAAACATGTGCGTGTGCACAAACGGTCCCAGTACCGAGAGAGATTTTCCGTGCATCACTAGTGAGCACGGAAGGGTACCGGTCCGGCTGCCGACGTTCACGGATGGCAGTGGAGTGGGGACAGGGGGGAGACACCGAGGACCCAGACACCCACGATGCAGCGCGCACAAATTCTCATGAGAGCAACACCCACCCACCCACAAGTCATCTCACTGGTTCCATGAAAGGGCAGCATCAAAACGGCCAGAGGTTATCTTGGGACAGTAGGGTTTTAGATCACTTTTAGCAGAAAAAGTAAGTCAATAAGCATTTACTGTTCTGAACTGTCTTAATTTTTCAAAAGCATGTTTCCTTGTATTATTTGCACACATGCTCTGAGAGGAACACACGAACACCAATTACACACGGACACACGTGTCCTACCAGAAAAGCCCCCTCCAGAGCCCGAGACCCAGGGCCTGGGCCGGCGGTAGAAACAACGGCCCTCGGTGCAGTCCGGGTCCGGCCTGGGCCGGCTCACTGGAAATTCCTCCCTCGCCTCCTTCACCGAGTGCCGGGTTACATCCTGGGCACTGGCGACACACAGTGACAGCGAGACGGGGTCCCATGCTCAGGCAAAATTCACTCTGGGGTGAAACCAGCTCCATGGAAAGCGCCCGACTCAAGCCCGCCCCCCCAGACGCCGCGGGCCTGGCGGACAGGAGTGCGAGGGGTGGGCGGCCGCCCAACTCCTTGTCGTGCGTGATGGTGCAGAGCGTGTGTGACTGACATGGAAGTTTTTGAACAAACACTTTTTAGAAGAGCCACAGAGTAGGAGAAAAATATTGCATCTCTCCCCGTCCCCATCCGCAATGGCGGAACCCCCGGGAATGGGCGCCGTGTGGCGAGAGGAGCACCACTGGCCCCGGGGGTCAGCACCAGCACCAGGAGCCAACGGAAAGCAAGGCACAGGACACCCCGGTGGGTTCAGACAGCTGGAGCGGGTGTGGAGGGCACCGGTCGCCAGTGGACCGAGAGGTAAGTGGTCAAATCACAGACTACACATCTGCCATCCACAAAGACAAGCCATAAGGAGTCCATAACCCCAGCAAGGAATGTATTAAAATTCTTAAATGAAAGCAAGCTTGCACTTACTCTTTGTCTTTGCACTCTTTCTCCACCTGCGTCAGGTAGTCCCACCGTGTGTTTTCCGCTTTCTTCCTACATAAGACAATCACCGTGTCTGTCTTGACCTGGAAGAGAAGAGTGACACAGGCCCAGCTCGACACACGAGGCAAGCTCGGACAGCTCAGAGGACGAGCAGCTCCCCCCTGCTGTCGCCGTCCTGTGCAGGCCTGTTTCCGGTCCCAGTGAGGCCTTCGGGCAGGAGGCCGGAGCCTGAGCACTCCTGCAGCAGAAGGGCCGCAGGTCCCGCTAGGGCACCTTCAAGCACTGAGTGTCCTCAAGACGAGAGGGTGCCAGTGGACGCCGCGGAGGCCCTTCCTTCATCAGGAAGCCTTCCCGTGACGCAGGAGAAGGGCCTGAGACAGCCGGCAGCGCACGCGGAGAGGCTCCAGGATGGGCGACTCTGGCGTGTGAAAAGCAGGGGGCGGAGCGGCCTGGTTCCGGTGGGGGTGGGGAACACTGCGAGGGCCACAGACGGGCGGCAAACCCAAGCACGCCCCGCGGCCCCAGCAGCCGGCCTGGGGGGCGCTGAGGAAACGGGAGAGCCGAGCACGCAGCTCCTCCAACCGTGTTCCACGAGGGTGTTAGGCGCCTGTTCAGTGTCCCTTCGACCACGGAACTGGCAGGCAGGAAGGGAGCAGTGAGACACAAGCTAACAGATACATGATGCTCTAATGTCACCGTCAGGCTGTTGCACAGTTCTGTCCACACACGGATGGCAGAACGGCTCATCTATACACCAGACGCACTGACCTCATTTAAATCAGAGAGAAAAGAGATTATCTGAATTAGCAGACAGTGTGGATGAGTTTTTTGAGGCAGTTTATTTTTATAGCTTCTACTAACGCCAACCAGGTTAGACACGTAAGTCCTTTTACATATCAAAACCACACAGAACTCCTGACAAGGACTACCACTAAACACTTCACATATATTTCATTTTAACTTTGTGAAATGAACTCTTAACCCCTTTGCACAAATGAGGAAGCTGCCAAAGGTCATGACCAGGAAGTGGCAAGACTGGTGTTAAAACTCAAGTCCCATTCTGAACCATTTATTTATCTATTTATTTATTTATTTTAATATTTAATTTATTTTTAGAGAGGGGGGAGGGAAGGAGAAAGAGAGGGAGAGAAACATCAATGTGTGGCTGCCTCTCACACGGCCCCCACTGGGGACCTGGCCTGCAACCCAGGCATGTGCCCTGACTGGGAATTGAACCAGCAACACTTTGGCTCACGGCCCGTGCCCAATCCACTCAGCTATACCGGCGAGGGCCGACTATGAACCGTTTAAAAAACTTATTCCTCTCCTGATTTTAATGCAATATTCTTATAATACTCTATTTTTTTGGACCAGGGGTTGGCCGACTTTTTCTGTAAAGGGCCAGAGAGGAAATATTTTAGGCTGTGTGGCCACAAGATCGGCTGCAGCTCCTGAACTCTGCCTCCGGAGCCCGAAGCAGCCACACGCCCACACGAGGCTGTGCTCAAGCAGAACTTCAGTTACCAAATACACAACGTGCTGCATCTGCTGGTCCCTCTTATGGAGGATGAATTAATTCGGGTTTAACTCAATTCTAAATCAGCCAGGTACAATTTAATGAGGTTTCACAACATGACAAAAAAAGCAGACTTACTTTTTTTGAACTGCCTTCCACAGAGATGGGCTTCAAGAGATTGTTCACAATCATGGAGTAGTTCTTCCCGTTCAGATTCTTTACCAAGAGATCGAATGACCTACAACACAACAGCGAACACACCGTCTGTCTGGTCCTACCAAAGGCGTACCTCGCCTTGCGGAAGAGAGCCGCCAGCGCAGCTTTAGGAGGAGCACTCGGCCGCCTGTCCCAGAGGAGACGCACCCCGCCAACGCAGGCGCGGAGGCTCGCGCGCTCTGAAGCTGGGCGGGCTGCGGAAACCGCGGGGAGCAGAGCCCCCAGCAAGGTGGCCCCGACTGGACTCACCTCTCTGTGAAATGCACCTGCACGTTCTCGGCGGGGACGTGATGCACGCCAGCCAGGGTGACGTAGATTTTCACAAACTTGTCGGACTGATCCCATCCTGGGGACAAGAAGCACAAAGGGGGCCGTGAGTGAAGTCCGGTACTGTCTCCAAAACACAGGTGCACATGGCTTATGATAACTCAGTAAAACCAAAATCCAGCGGTAGAAGCATGAACAAAATTAAAATGTAAGACATTTTCTGGACGGAGAAGCTGAGCTCCAAAGCAGTTGAATAATCCGCCCAAAATTCGACCGTCTGCCAGAGGGAGCACGGGACTCAAACCCCCGTTTACTGAACACAAAGTCCATGTTCTTTCCATTCCTTGAAGTAAAGAATATTCCTTTACCTAGAGAGTCTCAGAGACACTCTTTACCAGGAGTTCACTCCCCTGTGTACGGGAATAACTGGGCCCTGCACCCGAGTGCTGGGGTCCCCCGAGCTGGGCGGCTCACACAGCACTGTCCGACCCACCGTCACGGCGGCCCCTCGAAGCAGTCCAGCAAACAGGCAGGCCTCGCCTCCTCAGCCCCTCTGACGCCGCGGAGCACGAACCCAGAGTCCGTTCCCCGAATCTGCCCATCTGCCAACCCAACTCCCACTAAGTGCCAGCTAGCACACACTGTGAAACTATGTTGGTTTCTAAACTGGTCGGTTTGTCAACACAAAAATACAAACTATCATGAGATAAACTCTTATTTAAAAGAAACACACACACTTCACCTACAAAGCATGGTGCATGGAATACATGTATGTTTACTGTGTACATGTAACACGTACACACGAAACACATGTCCCTAACACCTCCTCAGGTTTCTCCTATAAAACAAAACAGCGTTAACTTAAAGCCGACAGCGTTCTGCAGAACTTCCTCTGGTTTCTCCCCATTCGCCAGGGCCGCCCTCCCCCGTCAGTCTCTCCCTGAACACCAGTGCGGGCCCTGGCCCCTGGGCCGGAACCCCCACCTCAGACCCGTTGCTGTGTCAGCCGACCAAGGACACAGCACCACTCGAACGGTGCGTCTCTTCAGCACGACACACACGCTGCTTTTCACTGTGACAAGACGCAGGACACTGGGTTGGCCAAAAAGTCGACTTAGCTTTTTCCGTAAAAGACACATTTTTTCACCAATAACTTTATAGACCTGGATACTGTGAGTATGTCAGCTGTCTCCTGTGTGGTATAATGTTGATTATTCTCAATTAATGTCGCAATTTGATCACTATGAACTTCAACTGTTCTTCCTGACCATGGAGCAACGTCCAGCGAGAAATTTCCAGCCCAAAACTGTGTGAATCACTTTGACACATCTGACCAGTGACAGCACCTTCTCTGCACACGGCACAAATCTTAGCTTGCGTTTCAGGTGTGTTTTTGCCTTTCTTGAAATAATAAAGCATAATATGCAAAACAGGCTGCTTGTTTCCTTCCCTCTTAATATTAAAATGGCTGCACAAAAATTCACCAATTTTGATTTTCTTATACAAAAACGCACACGCACAGCTGTCCCAATACAAGTTAACAAACTGTTCCCAGTGAAGTTAAAAGACAACTAAGCACCACTAAAGGGACCTCACAGAAAAAAACAAATGAACTTTTCAGCCAGCCTCACACCGACTATGTGCTAGATCCCGTGAGCACAGGAAACGAGGCTGCCCTGCCCTCGGCGGAGCTCCGACAAGAGCGTCCCAAGGGGCAAGAGGGCGGTTGGACTGTGAGCGGGGCCTGGCGCTGGCCGCTGCTTCGTGCCCACAAGTCCAAGCACGGCAGCGGCGCGTGTCAGATGCTCAGAAATGTCTGACTTTCACTAGACGTCTCTCCTCAGCTAATACTGGTGGCTGCTCGGCAAAGTGAAATGCAAACCAGGAAGGAAACCCAAACACGGAGCTGTGTTCCATGCGGGCTCAGTAGGTTCCTTCTGGTTGCCGCTCATGGTTGTACTGAATCAGCTGCCAGAACGTACCCTTTCCTTTTCCACCTCTTAAAAAGCATCTTACTAAGTAAGTGATGGGACCTCCCTGTCAAACCACCAGAACGAACACTCAAAGCCCCTTCAACGACTAAGTTTGTGAGCTGGTCCCGCTGCAGAGTGGGTGGCTCGCAGGCAGGAGCAGGAGCGGGGCGCCGGCAGCGCATCCTACCGTAATTGCTGATCTTCACGGTGTAGCCCGTGGTGATGGGAGCCACCACGGCGGCCGGCTTCTCGCCGTCGAGAGCTTCTGCTTTCCTCTGAGCTTTCTGCTGCGTCTTGTTCTTGATCTCCGTCTCCACCTTGGATTTCTCCGCTGTCAGCACATCACGCACTCTCTTTCTCGTGGCCTTTTCCAGCAGCACCTTGACCTCTTCTAGATCCTTCTGTAGCTGCGTTACAACAAAAGACCAGTTAGCTACGCTAAGTAAGGTAACAGTCTGACATCGCGCCTATTGGTCATTTCAGCTTACTGACATAAGAGCTAAGAATTAAGAGACTCATTTACATCTTCTAGGGTTGGGTAGCAACTTGAATTATTTCTTCCAGCCTTTCTAACTGTAAATAACCAAGCTTTCCTTCTTTCTTTTAAAGGAAAATTTAACAATCTTGAATTAACAATAGGTATTCAAGCCTCCGTTTTCCAGTTTGGTAGACTGCTTAACTGTCTTTGTTATAGAACATTTTATTACAAGATAACTTTTGTGATCCCCCCAAAAAGGGATTTGATTTTCTTACAATAACTTTACATTCTGGCTAGGCACTAGCAATTTGGGAGGAAGATGCTCCTATTATAGAGCCTGAGAGCCCATGAAAGGCTCACGGTAAATATCTGTCAATGCTCAGTAACTCCGGATAACACCTGAAGCAGAGGTTGAAAGTCCTTATAAAATGCAGTAACAGGAAAACAAACGCTCTCTGGTACCCGTGTCTGACATTATCTCACAGAACTCAGGCGCCCGGCTTCCCCGCCTGTGACTGGTGACACGTGAGAGATGGCCGCCGTGCCAAGTCTCCGGTCCGCACTCTACAAACCCCACCTCATGCTGCTAAGACAGAAAAAACTGCAAACTCTTCTTGGATGCCAGCGCCAAGATGCTTCAGTTCAAAGCAACTTTTTTTATTAAGATGGTTTAAATTTTTCACACTGGTTCTAACATCAACGTGGCAGAGGCTGAAATGTAAAGTTAGCATATCTGTTCCTAGAGTAAGGACTGGGTCTGACTGGACTAGGAATCCTTGTCCTAGCAGACTCTGGAAAGGACTCTGAGAATGAAGGGATTCCCCGGCCCTCCGCAGCCAGTGCCGGCTCCCATGGGTACCACGATGGCCAGTGCAGACACAGTGGGTCCCAAGCAGCGCATGCAGGCCCATGCTGGGTGGTCCCTGGTGCTTCTGCTCCTTGGGGACCTGAAAACCGGAGGAGCGACCCCTTCTGTGCCTTCGACAGCAGTTTCTCGCCTAATTCATCTTGGCCTTCACTTGTTTTCCTTTTACAAAATCACATCCTCTTTTACCCCATCCCTAAACTCACTCAATCCAATGCAGTTCCAAGTTCCACAGGAGGAGGCATTCAAATCAAAACGCTCTAAAATAGCGCTCCAGAAAGACACAAATGGCCACACCCCGGGCACAGGAGAGGACGCCAGCTTCGCTCACCAGGCACCGAGGAATGCTCATCCGCGCCCCAGTGAGACGCCACTTCACACCCACGAGGACCGCTGACGACAACCAAAAGATCCGGACAAAACAAGGGGCTACAGACAAGCCTGTGGACGTTTGAGACCGGGCCCCACTGTGGAAGGAGCTGGGCATCTCTCCGAGTCAGTGCCTGGAGACGCTGTCATTCCACTCCTGGTGGGAACCCCAGGACACTGCACCCTGGCCCACGCAAAAAGCCACATGTAAGTATTCGTGACAGCCAAAAAGGGGGAAAAATCCAGATGTCCACCAACGGATGACAGAGAATGAAGTGTAGTGTGTCCATGCAGTGGAATACTCTTCAGCCACAAAAAGGAACACACGCCACACCACGGATGAACTTGGAAACATCTTGCTAAGTGAGAAGGAGCCAAAAAGCAGAGACCACCTAGTGTGGGCTTCCGTTTGCATGACAAATGTGCAGAGACAGCGTGGGCTGAGGGTGCCCAGGGAGGCGGCTTTTCAATGGACCCCCTGGGTTTCTCTGGGGGCTGATGAAAATGTTCCGGAATTGGTGGTGATCACTGAACAACTCCGCACGTACTAAAACACACTGACTTGTATACACTTTCCGTGGGTCAGAAACTGAATTTTATCTCAAACAAAACAAACACCCAGTGGCGTCCCTAAATGTGAATTTAAGTACCTGCACTGAGTCCTTACTCACTGAAGAGGATGAAGGGACGCAGAGTCACCGCAGGGATCATCTTCTCCGCCCCAGCACCCTGGGCCTGTCTTTAACCCGTCACAGAAACGGGTGGCAAGTCGCCCAGACTGAGACTTGACTATACACACACCTCTGCTTCCCACTTAAAGCAGATTATGAGACTTAGAAAGTCCCACCTGAGAGTCCCGGCCTCGGTCACACCCGGGAACAGACTTCCAAGGATGCCGACATTCTGCTTAGACCAGGGAAAGAGCGACCCAGGCACTGTCACGCCCAGGGCGTGACCACCCAAGTCCCCCAAAGTCAAGCCGCCCCAGTTCAGAGAGCAGAGCTCCTACAGGAGAAAAAGGCCATTCCCACTGCTAGGTAAACTAACTTTCCAATTTTTTTCAACGCATAGAGCAGACTGCGGTTCGCCAGGCACTGTTATACAAAGAACTGATACTTGGCGCCCTTAACCCCACGGCACGGGTGCTCCTGTGGCTCAGAGAAACACAACAACGTGTCCCAAACCCCGCGGCTACTCGCGTGTGCGGAGAAAACACGCCTGAGAGAATGAAGTGCTGGGACCCAAGACTTCTCGGCTGCCCGCCGCCCTCCACCCTGCAATGACACTCAGGGTTCGCCATCAGTCCCAGGCGAACGAAGCCTCAAGTCCCCGGGCCAGTACGACCGGCGCGGGAAGGTGAGCGGCTCGCTCGGTCCGCCGTTCGCACCACCTAACCCCGACACACCCCGCTCGGCCACAGCGCGCGCGGGGAGGGACCCCCGGCGGGGCTGAGCGGCGGCGATCGGCAACTTTCCCGCGGAAGCCGGCGCCCGCAGGGGGCCGTTCAGCATCGGGGCCGCTGCAGGGGCGCGGGTGCGAGGCCCGGCGAGCGCGGGGAGCGACAACGGAGGGAGGCGGCCGCAGGGCGGTCAGCGCGCAAATCGCGGCGAGGAGCTCCGGCGAGGCCGACAGAGGAAGATGAGGCGGGACCCTTACCTCCTCCACAGCTGCAGCCATGGTCGGCTTGGGCCAGGCAAGGCACGAGATGCAGCCCCCGGGGGAAATAAACAGGAAACGTCGCACCGCTCGATGCGCAGCACCTGCACGACTCGCAGCGCCCGCAGCCTGTGCGCACCGCCTGCCCTGCGTGACACCGCGGCCCGCCTATCGCGCGTGGTGCCTCTAGAACCTTCGCGAGTTTAGCGTCACAACCCCGTCCCCTAGCGCCACCCGCCTCCCTAGTCCCGCCCCACTCGCCGAGCCTTCTAGCAACGCTCAACTCTCGCGAGAGTAATGACGCCACTTCCTCTCCGCACCGACAACTGTCGGCTTACACTTTGACCTCGTTTGCTCCGGCTGCGCAGTCGCAACTCGGAACCGCTGCCTTTGCGGACTTTCCGGAACCCCGGAAGCAATGTACCGGTTTTCCGGATCCAAATCGGAAGTTGTCCACCCAGTCGGCTACTTCCGTCCCGTTTAGGAGACGGGCCGGCTCTGCGGCCATCTTGCCTAAGGCTAACCTGTGATTCTGTGCGAGAGAAGGACAAAAAGGGAAGGGGCGGCCTGTTTACGTTTTTAAAACGGGAAAGAGCGAAGACGTAAAGCATGGAGGACCCTGAAGAGAACAGTTTGATTTTCAGTGGGTTCTGGCTATCGGGATACGTCATCACGTTTTAGCATCAGCGACGTGGTGGCGTCCTCAGGGGCCGTGTAGGGTTGCCTTGGCCACGTGACGGCGCCACCGGTAACGGAAGGGTTGCGGTTTGATCACATGTAGGTTGCAGTTGTGTTCCTGCTGTAGCGCACATGGGAGGCGATACATTGGCCTCTTACCATGTCTGTCTGTGGGTCTGTATGTCAATAAATACATCCTAAAAAAACCCGCTAAAAATAGTTTTGTTAAAGTATACTTTCAAAAAGCTGGAATTAAGACTCATGCAAATATGAAATGAACACGTGACAAATATTATGAGGGGACCAGTAGTATGTTAAACGATCAGTGCATTTGCACAGCTGGGACTTATGCGGCAGTTTGACAGTGGAATGTTAGTGTAAGATTGCAAAGCGAGGTACAAACTGATCAATGTCCCACAGCGTAACACACTATATAACCTTTAGTTACCTGTTGCACTGAAATGCAGAATTGACCTGTCAGATTTTTGTAAGACTTTGGAACTGGAACACAGAAGCTAATCCACCTCTGCTGTCCCTTGAACAGAGGAAATGTAGATTTGAAAGTTAATCACTTGGAGGCAGGGAAAGCTGCTTTTTCCGAGAGTAGCAGCAACAGAGGAGCATCACCTGGCAAGACAAGCAGGAGAGCGACTATGAGAACAGCCGCTTGGGTTCCAGACGGCGTTCCGGCCCCTCGTCCCAGTGCCTGTTCAGGCTCTGTTCGGCATTGGGTGTCTTTGACAACAACATCCCTATTTCCTTTTAGTTAATTGTCTTGTTACTGAGTTAGTTTGAGAGTTCCTGTTACTTGCAACCAAGGATTCTGGAGAAAATCGGACGCTTGGCAGCTGTGGAGGACGTCGTTCTGCAGGGAGCGCTGGCGACAAGCTCCTGCATCGGTTTTCTTCCTACACTGACTAGAGTCCAGTGTCAAATAAATGTTACAGAAACACTGGGTTCAGATGGCTCAGAATAAAATCAACTAGAAAAAGGCGAGAAGAGGGAGTAAAGGGGAGAAAACTGTACTTGAACAATCATTAAAAGAAAATTGAAAAAACAAGTCGAGAAGACATATATGGACTCGAGAACAAATGTTTATTACTGCTCAAAGGGGCAAAAAGGGGCAACACAAAGCACTGGAAACGTCACTGGCTCACAAAAAGTCACCTTGTCACCTTCTTGGTTGCATTTGTTTATTTCACAAGGCTTCATTCACACAGGAAAAACGAGATACCAATCCAATCCAAGTTCATAACGATTATAAAAGTAAACATTTGTTGGAACAATGTACAATAAATTGCACTTTTCTTAACAAGCATTACATTTACATGTATAGTGTACTGTGCATAATGTGCGGGATTACGGAAACATCTACCTGGTCAGTGTTTAAAGAGGAGCGAGGCTGCTTACTAATGTTTCTTCTGTAGTCAATCAGCACTGTTTGTGCTAATCAACTCCTTTATCCCAGAACCTGTTTTCATTAGAGAAACTGTGTACAAAAATTAAACAATTTACGAAAATAAATGGTAGAGAATGTCTACTACATCCTCAGCAAGGAAAAGGCAGGAGCTGAAAGAAAAGTGGGACTGACTGAGAAACTCCCCCTCCTCATTTGAATAAAGAATCCATATATTATGCAAAATACCCAAAATAGAGAAACTGGTGTAAAAGGCTATTGGGGCATCCTAGATTCTGGGACCATCTCCAGCCTCTTTCTTGTGCTTTCGTGACCCCAGAGTCTTGATGCCTTTTATATCCTTCCAATCCAGTTTCCTATATTTTATTCCATATGTAATATATAGTTATGTTACATTTCGATGGAAAAAACTTTCAAATGTTAACTTACTGCACAGAAAAACTAACTGAAAATGTTCATCCTCTAGTCAATGATTCTTTTGTACCAAATTCTGGAGACTATCACTGCTGATGAGCATGGGATGGAGGTGGGGACAGTGGGACATGTTGATGGTGTTTTCATAGCAGGCAGCAGATCCACTGGCAGGCTCGCTGGACGTGTGGTCTTGCACACAGAAGCTGAGCAGGGCACTCCTGACCGCTGAGACAGCAGTCAGAATGTGACTCGTGAACACCCACTTTCCTCATTAGAACTCAAGATCCTCTCTTACTGAGGTGCAGCCCACACCGAAGTATTCATTTGGTAGCTTTTGAAAAATAAGGAAATTCCTATGGTAAAAAGCTTTGCTTTTATTGTACGGAAGCCACTGCGGCAGAGGAAGGATGCTGCAGCTCTAGTTCAGTGTGAACGTGAGCAGGGCAACTAGGGCGCGGGAGTGTCTCACCGGGTGGCACCCCGGTGGGGGCCAGGCCCCCAGTCGTGACCTGCCCCTCCTTCCCTGACCGCCACGTGTGTGCTCACTCCAGTGCGCTGGCACCTGAGTGCACAAGAGAGGCAGGGATGCTCTGGGCAAGTCTGCGCACACAGACCCAACAGTGTGCAGATCAAATGACAGTCTGTCCATTCTCTCGCTTATCTGTGACTGAAGCACGAGAACCAGAGGTTTTTTAAGAGCCGCTTTTAAAAGTTATACAATAGAATCAGCTTGCTGAGTAATTAAAAGTGCTCTTTCCAAGAGAGGTAAAACAAACAAGGAATCTTTTTAAAAGAGCTCTTTTTGGTGGTCCTGAAATCAGACAACCATCTTGGCAGAAGTTAGTACACTGATTTCAGCCAAAGAGAAAGAAAACTCAGCCCCTTCCGTCAGATACACACTGAGTCTCACCTGCAGTAACTGCTCAACCCTTTTAAGGATTTCTCATCTCTTGGGCCCTGAAGTGTGTATTGTCTTGTGTTCCTCACTTTATCTAGGAAATGAAGCCACTAGTTATTACCGTATTTTTCGGACTATAAGACCCACCCCCCAAATTTGGGGGGTGGGTCTTATAGTCCGAATGTAGCTTACCTGGCTCGTTGGGGAGGGGGGGGCGGGAGGTGGCCTATATTATTAAATATTTTACTACATTTTTTGCTTCAAAATATTTTCCCCCTCTAAAACCTAGGTGTGTCTTATAGTCCTAAAAACACAGTAACTGGAAAGTATTTTAAGAAAATGGAGTAGTAGTGTGAGAAAAATAAATAACATAGTGAACATATAAAAGAATGAAAATTTTGAAGAAATGAAACAAGATAAATACGATTAAATACCCCAACATCAGTGCAAAGATTGTTTTTCTGCTTTATTTTGGAAGTTTGAGAAAGCCCATGAGGAAGAAACTGCCAACTTAGTATCGGGAGAGGAAGACAGAGATTGGTTTGTATGGGAACAGGCCATAGGCCTGCATAGCAACCAACCTACTAGTGTTGTGATGGGCACTCATATGCGAGCATTAGGCAACGGAGAGTTTGTTTCTCTGCACTGAATCATGTGTAACTAAATATAACCCACTGCTCCACGGCTCGGGATGTGGGAAGCCAGCAAACACATGCACTGCAAAATTCAGCTTGGTTTCTTTCAAAAGCCAGCCTGAAAGAATGTGCTAAATCAGATTTTCAAGATGTAAAAGCTCATGGATCAAATAATCAAATTGAAGTTCATTCCCTTAATTTATTTTGCAGAATTTAATAAGAAGAGAAATAATCTCCTTCCAGAACTGCAAATGTTGGATTTCCGGAGTGTTACATCCATGGTGTTCTAGGAAAAGATGAAAAACATTCTAGAATACGTATCTGAAAATTTCCTGGATATCTGGCCTGGTTAATCTCTTTCTAAAGGAATCAAGATCAGAGTAGCAACCCTCAGATATATTTCAAAATGAGTGAAGTTAGCACTAGCAGTTAGTGCTGGGATGCACGTGTTCAACACTACGCAGAGGAGGGCACGTGGTCGGGCAATGCTATTACAACAGACCGTGTGAAAAATCTTGCCTACGCCATGTTTCGAATTTCCTGACCCAAAGGCATTGCACTGAAGAACAGCGTAGGCTCATGGTATCAAAACACACTTAAGTATGACATGGAACTGGACGAGGAAACAATGTATAGATGACCCTTACAACCCTTTGAAAAGGTCAAAAGGAAAGGCAAAAGACTGATTTATTAAACACTTGGAATGTATACACCTGGTGATTTTATACAAAAGAACGTAAGAGGTTGTGAAACTGCGTCGGGTTCGCAGGTGAGGACTAGACCTGGGGCCACTCTGCCCCTCCCTCCACCACATCAGAAGAATCCAGGCGTTCTGTGGAATGTGCCAATCTCTGGAAGTTAAAAAGAACCTCGCACAGTAGAACTGTAAGATTCAGAAAACACAAAAATCTTTAACTTAGCTGGCAATTCGATAAGGCAACTTGTACAAGGCTTCTTGGAACAGAACGTAAGCATCAGTAAAGCTAACCAATTGTACCAGATGATTTACAGACACGAGTACCAAGACCCAATGCTCTAGCCGCTATATTTTACAAGAAAAAACTGAGCTTTCCTAAACCACCATGGAGGGAATGTTAAAATCCACGCGGACACTTGAATGCTGGCTGATTTTCATTTTTGGTAAAGAACATGAACATAACAAAGGAAGATGTGGGGACCAAAACAAATCCGTTGAGGAAGTACAACACCAGGTGATGAGTGTGACAAAGGTGATAGACAACCCTATCAGTCTTACAGGCTGGAGAGGACATAAACGCCAACGAAGTGACTTCTCAGAGGCTGATGATCACTTTAAAGGGAAGCAACTTGCAGTGTGTGCTCCTGGGGCCAGGGGGCGCTCTCACTAGACTCTCATCCCCAGGACGGCATTGTTCCAACTGCGTCCCATGGCACCGATGAGGCCACTCTGGCTCTACAGGGTTGAAGATCCTTTGCAAAGAATGTGTTCACCAAGAGGAGGGGGGTGGGGGGAAAGGGCAGGGGAGCGTAGGGGGGGAAACGGGGACAACTGTAACTAAACAACAATAATAAAAAAAGAACAGAATATGTCCATCACAGAAGCCAAGGATGAGCGTGAGTAATGCTACTGTATGTACCTGACGGTAGTTGGGTTGGTGGGGAAGGCCAAAGGCCTCCACAGTAGCTTAGAAAATGGGGAAATTTGTGTTGCCCTTACCAAAGGATTTTCTGCATGGGCTATTGATATAGATATGTGAAATATAATTGAAAAAATATTTCCATCACCTTTTAAATAGCTTTCTTCGCCTTTCCACAAGATAAGTATTTCTATAAAGGTTTCATATTCCATCAAAAATGTCACAAATGCATTTGTGTCCCTTCATCTAGGGGTACCAAGGGCCTATTTTGGGGGAGCCGCAGAAATCAGGAGAAGTTGCCTCCCACTAAGACAACGGGAAGCTGGCCTCGGTTTCCTGTTCTGTAACTTCAACAAAGTTACAGCGCACTTGTGTTTCCTCAGCAAGTGCGCGCCGACACTAAACGACACACTCTGTCCCCAGTTCTGGGGTCCGCTGTGGACACAGTGGTGCACCCGGATCTGCCCAGGCGCCTCTGGCGAAGGCTTCCTACGGCTGCGACTCGAGATACCCACTTCTGGCTTCACGTCTGCCAGACTCCCAACTGTGTTCCTACTCAGGTACTTGCGATTCCTGTGTGGAGCCCTTGAAAGGACCTGTGAGAATACCAGCGCTGAAGTGATTTAGTTCTTCCTTCGTGTACCAAAATCTCAGTTCCTTTCCTCAACAGCCTACCTTCTCCCGTGGTTCTTGGCGCTTCGTTTCCTGATGCACCCAATAGAAAATGAAACACTCGAACCATCTCTGGGGACCGTTCGATCCCAGGTCTGCCCCACCCCCCGCCACCCCGACAGGACCCGCCGGCCAGGAGCCCCCGCCAGGAGGACACCACCCGGCGTGGCCCCAACCGGCTCCACAGTGTGCTTTATCGGAAGGAATCCTGAAAGGGTAGGAGTTTCAGGTTTCAATTTTTTTTTTTTTGCCTGTGACAAATATCTTCCTATTACTTAAACCTTGGAATAAAAGATATCTTCATTTTTATGTAAGATAAAAACAATTATGAAGTTAGTTCTCAATAAAAAGCATTTAGTTCTGAATCACTTATTTCCAACTAAATTTCAGGCATGTAAAATAATGCGTAATGCTAGAACGGATCTGAACGTGGCCTTCCAAGAAGCTCAGAACAGGTGTGCGACATAAATCAGGTCAGTTTACACAGCGCCCTCTGAAAGCGTCAGGCGAGGAGGAGGGAGAGCCGCGCAGAGACCGGCCTTGCCCTCTGGCCTCCTTCGCTTTCCTTCTTCACAGGGGACGCCTGGGAGTGTCCTCTGGGTCTCGGTCACTTTGATCATTGTGCTCTTGTGCTGGGCTGGGGCTGGGACTATGTGCTCTCCTTGGGTGGCTGGGTGGCCTGTGGCGGCTGCAGGGGCTGGGTGCCCGTGGCCGTTTTGATAGAGTTCAGGGTTTTGCTAAACCAAGAGTTTTTTGCAGCTTGGATTTCATTCATAAGTGCCCCTCTCTGATGTTCAAGTTCCTAATTAAAGAAAGAAAATCATCTGAGTTTTTATAAAAACTGAGTTTTCATTTTCTCTCTGACAAAACAATATCTAAGTACACAGCTTTTTAGAATCTCCAGGTCTACATATCCATAGTTTTGCTCCCACAAAGCCCAGGAGAAATTTAAGTGGCTTCTTAATGGACAAAAGAAAAAAAGTTTACAACTAGAAGAGTTACCACTAAAAACCAGAATCTGTGCGTTTTCTGAACAGTAAAATGAACCCTCATGTCATCCTTTTGCTCCCCCTCCCATTCAGGGTTAGGGCAGAGCCCGAGATAAACCCACAAACAAACAGAGAAGTGTGGACAGATTGCATTTTTACTGGAGTGAGCATGAGTGCGTTCTAGTTCCAAACACACGGCCTTTGCCCTGAGAACAGGCAAGGTCCAGTACCAAGGCAGCTGAGGACAGCAGGTCTGGTGGCCCTGGAGGCACGGAAGGACATGGCACAGGGTATGGATTACGGTCCACTGGAAGCTGGGACTATTTTCCTAGTTATGTTGCCCTCCCAATATGGAAAGGGATTATGGGGAAAGGGATTTGGCAAAATCAGGTAAAGATGAAAAAGAGCTTAAAAAAAGGTGTCAGCTGATATTCAACCATCAACGGAAGAATAACAGAGGTTTGACCTTTCATTTTCAGGGTCAGCTATCAAAGTGACCAAGTTCAATGAGGAATGACTTTGGTCAAAAAAAAAAAAAAAATCACAGGGTAAACTAAAAAAAATACACCTAAGTTCTCACAAGATATAATTTTAATTATTAATATTCATTTAAATCTATGTATTTATATCCATGTTTAAAAATAATGACATGACATCTGTGCATTCTGGGGCAGAAAAATGCATTTATCATAACACCTATGATTCTGAGCGAGACATGTCTATTCTGAAGTCCCAGAACGGCCTGCACCACGAACTTCACTTTTCTCACTGGCCTTTCATCGAGTCACCAACCTGGATCTTGCACTTGGCCTCCACCAGCTGCAGCTTGGTCTGGGCCAACTCCAGCTCCATCTCCCGCAGCTGCTTCTTCAGCGAGTCCTTCTCGTCGTCCGGCTCAGCCCCCGGGGCCGCACGGGGGCTGGCTGCCGGCTTCACGGCGCCCTCCTTGCTGAAGATGTCGCTGCAGTGCTTACACGCCATCATTTTGCCCTGAAACACCGAGAGAGAACAACGTCCCTGTGTGTTCCACAGCGTGAGCCGCCTCCTGAAACAGCGTGTGATCTGGTTTTTATTCAGATGCTGTTCGCTGCCCCAAACGCAGACCAGTATCTGAAGGTGGTTATTGCTCGTGTGCTACAGCCAGAACGGTTAGAGTCTGCGCAGGACCCGACCGCCCCGTCCCGCAAGTCTGCAGAGACCCTGGGAACAGACAGTGGCTCAGCGCCACTCTGACATCTGTTCTAGAAACTCCGTGCTCCCGTCACTCCCACTAGATGCCACGCCCCTCCACTGTGCTCTGCACGCACTGTGGCACTCACTCCCAGGGCTACTGTGCCAGGAGGGGCTCGCTCGCCCCCAGGTTGTAAATGAAGAAACCCAGAGTTTTGGTGACTCGCCTAGAGCGGGCTGAGGTCATTACGACTAAGTGAAATCTAGCCTTGCAGCAGATAGAGTGCACGTCCTTTTGTTCGGCCTCCAGGAGACAGTCACTGTTGTTCAAGGTCCTAAAAGCGACTCTGACCTGTACCGCCGAGCAACGCGAGACAGCAGCGCTCTCCTCAATGCAAGAGCGCTGCTGTCCTGTTAAAACACCGCCAGAACGGCCCGGGGAGAAGAGATATCCCATAACCCTCCTGTCCTGACGTCCTCCTGCTGCAGCACGCTCCGTGCCCATGACCCCGACGCTCCCCCCCCAACACACACAGCCACTCTGTGCCACGGCGCACGTGGCCACTGCTCAGGCCTGAGGACCTGGGTGTCGTCTTTTCATTCCTCACCAGCTGGTCACTAAATTCTTCCTCTGACACGGCCACGCTCTCCCTGGCCCAGGCCTGAATCCCCCAAAATCACCTCCTTGGCTCCCTCCCCACTGATTTTTCCTACCCTATCCAGACCGTGCTCTTTCAGATTCCCACTGGTTCGTGTTCATGAGACCCCTAGGGCTCCCCAAAGAGCCCGGAGCTGGCACAGGGGGCACACCGTGAGTATCTGTCATGTACTTATTGCTGACTAAAGGAAACGTTAATGTGGTGACTTCTCATCTGGGTCTTAAGTGGCTAAATTTCTACCAAGCTGGGCAAGTAGTTTCATTAGGCTGGACCTCACAAAGAAAAAGATGGATCTCACGAGAGGGAGGAGAGCATTTCAGCAGAGAAAACACCCTGTGCATACACACTGCGCCTTCAGGGAACTACGGGGAGAGAGATGCTCCAGCAGGAGGAAGTGTCCCACTGGCGAGAGGCCGGCAGTGAGAAGAGCTCCCCAGGGCCACACTGTAAAGCCCCTGAACGGAATACCCGCGCATCCTGCCTTTATCCTGCAGAGAATTCACGCGTCCGCATCACTGAATCCCATGCTCCGCACAGAGCTACAGCAATGAACCCCACGGAGCGGACATGCTGACGGTGGGGAGGGGAGAGACGACAGGTTCCCGCCCACCCCCACCTCCTTCCTGACTACCAGAACCTTGATGTTATATGGGCTGGAAAAGGCCCAGTTAAAAGGTGCCATTTTCTAAGGCCTCTTGAAGACAGACAGAGCCATGAAATTAAGTTCTGATGTGGACAGCGCTTGTACGAAGGCTACTTAGAGACAGTTCACCAAGTTGGAGAAGGAGGGCCTTGTATCCTTGTAGCTTCTTCAGCCCGAAGTTAGCTCTACCTGGAATGTGGGGGTGATGGCAGAAACTCCAGGTGACAGGCCTGACTTCCAGGTGAGCCCAAGGATGGAAGCCCGCGCTGAGGGAATGGGTCACTGAAGTTGGATCACTGATAAAACCAAGGATCTTTCTGGCCCCAGACTTCTTTTGCATGAGATTATCAATGCCTTTTGTGTCTAAGCCAATGTTGTTTTGGCTTTTCCATGTGTGGTCTATCTAATTCTAAGCAGTTAGATTGAGCGATATAGTCCAATTTGTGCTTGGGAATGCTCAGTCTGATTAGTGCAGGGGATGGACTGGGAGGGAACGGTGGTGGGGGAAGGTGTTACAGGAGGGTGCAAAGGTCAGCAGCTATTATCACATTCATGCCAGACAAGAGGTGAGGAAGTGGGACAGGGAGAAGAGGAGGTGGTGTGATGTAATAGCTGCTGGTATGGACTGCAGGGTCTGACTCCACGGGTTCAAATCCTGGCACTACTGCTTATCAGCTCTGTGACCTTGAGGAAATAAATTACCTGTTTTGGAAATCATCAGCAATAAAAAGGAGATAAAATAAGTTGGTAAGGAGGAGATATTACAGTGTCTGCCTCCGCAGGTGGGTGTGAGGGTCACATGGGATAGCACACATAAGGCCTTGTAAGAGTACACACAGCAATCATTAGCTGTTGTGCCCGACTCTGAGGCTAAGACAAGTTCAAATGCCTCCTTCTGCACATCATGGCCTCCCATTAGGTAATCCCACCCACTACCCAATAATTCCTTATTCCTTAACACATACTCTGATCACATCGGTCTCCTTAGTGAAATATTAAATGCTCATTCCTATTTCTGGGCCTTCACTCACACCGTTTTTTCCAGAATGTCCCTTCTAAATCCTTCTAACTGAATTCTACCCATCTTGCTTTAGTCTGACCAGGTCCAAAGTCATCTTTGGTCTGCAGTTCTTGTGATTTCCCTTCTCTACAACTGTCAGTGTCATCCAAGTCAGCACTCACATGCTTTTCAAGTATCTCCTCAAAGTTTCCCAAGCACCTTTATATAATCTGTCCCCACAGGGAAGTTCCGAGCCCTTTGTCATGAATAATTTCTGTAAAAGACAGAAGTCTAGCACCCGTGCACATGCTCGATGCTCAATAAAACCTTCCCTGAGTGGTCAGTATAAATCCTTGTTTCATTTTTGCTTCCACAGAGATTTTAGTTCAGGACAGTTAATCCTTTTAGGCCAAGACACTCCATCGACTGATGTTGGTCACTGTGTCTACAAAGGCACAAAGAATGATAAAGGCTAAGTAGGAAGAGGGGACAAAGGAAGGACAGAAAGGGAAGATATGAACCCAAATTCAGCAGGTTTGGGAAGGGAGACCACCAACTCTACGCTCACTAACAATCTCAGACTGGTGATGTTTTATAATGTGAAATAATAAAAAACACTTTTGGAATACAAAGTCAGAACAAGATTCATATTTTCATTTCCCATGTCTCAGACTGTTGGTTCATAAATTATAAAAATACTCACTTATTGTGTGCCAAATACTAAGTTAAGTACTCCATATACATTCCTATTTAATCTTCAGAATGGCTGTATTACTTGGGTACTGTTATCTGCTATGCAGAATACTAAGTAAAGTTTAGAAAGAGTAAGTAACTTGCCAAGGTGTTAAAGTACATGCTGGAGTCCCTAGAATGCATAGAAATTACAGTATGAAGCCTGAATACATTCAAATAGAATTACATCAGGTTTCTTGGACACCGGTCTGAGAGTTAGCAGTGTCAACGTTACTTCTTAAGAATACCGATCCATTTGGTTTACTGCTGTTTCTACGGAATAAGCGGTTGCTTTTTCAAATAATCAACAGCAGTTTTACCACCAGGGGGCAGCATATAAATAAATCTACAAGGGTTTTTGTTTTTGTTTTTGTTTTTAAATAATCTCTCAAAAATTAGAATCAGTTACCCAACAGTGTTCTCCGGCCAAGTCCTAGACCACCCATGCTGCTTCCTGCTCAAGAGAGTGACAGGTGAGACTACGGGCTGCACACTGAAGCATCACGCCAATTCAGGCACAGCTGGGACGCCGGCTGCTGGGGTTCCCTGGGCCCTCCATCCAAGAAAGCTCGGGGCCTCCTGTGACAGTGCTAAAAGCCACTACCTGCCTCTGAGAGGCCATAAGACTTACGGGGACACAGCCTTTCAGCCGCGGGGAAGAGGATCACACCCGGTCGGGAGCGAGGTACTCTTCTGCACCATTCCTAAGTCCCCCAGAACCAAGGGCCGGGCAGGGCTCTTCCTACCAGGAGCTCCCTTAAGCCTGGGCATGGGGGAGAAATCCTATCACAGAACTCTGCCACCCCTCACCTTTACCGCTTCCAACTCCTCCTTGCTGGCTGCTTGCTGCTTCTCCAGCCTGGTGCTCAACTGGGAACAGATCTAGAGGGAAGAAAGATAAAAGTTTCCTTACTGGACAACAGAACAACTTTCACACGTGGGCACATCATTTTACCAACTCCTATACGGTCACACCTGTGATGCTGGGGAAACCGTGCAAATGAACAGCACTGCGAACGCCAGTCTCTCCTGCAGGGGGCGGCAGAGAGCCTGGGAGCGCCGCTGCATAAAGCACTGGTGGTAACCGGTAGAAGGAAGAGTTGATTTCTTCCCATCGCCAGCCTTGCTGACGGGTTCCAGGGAGTTCCTGCCCTCGCCTCTGGAATCGCTCTACAGGACCTGTGCTGAGTACCTACTTCATGCGAGACACTGCCTCTGCTGGGACTCTGGAGGGACAGCTCTGAGCCAGACGTGTCTCCTGAGTGCAGCCACAGAAAGGGCCTCTGTTTCCAAGCACAGAAACCACCTTAAGAAGTGGCAGAGTGAATAAAACTTAAATAAATAAATAAATAAATAAATAAATAAATAAATGTCAAATGACCAGAAGATAATAAAGACTAAAACTCATCAAGTGGTTTGGCAACTGAGCACAAATGAAAAGCCCGGGGAACCCAGTTCTCGTTCCTTCTAGCACCACGTCCTTGTTCAAGTTCACTGATCAGTCCACGCTTCCGTTTCCTCCTGACCAGAGAGTGTTGTGCTGTGAAAATTAATAGAAAAAATGTATGCAGAGGGTTTTCATACAGCACCTGGCTGACAATCGCTCGTCAAATAAAACCTCATTATTACTCGTTCTGAGATAAGTACTAACAAGTACTAGAACAGGTAGAAATAAGTGCTTTCAAAGCAAAAAAAAAGTTTAAAAAATACTGGAAGTTCAATTCTTACTGAACTTGAATAAAATCTCAATCTTTTGGTTTAGTTCACAGACCAGCACTCAATCCACTGAGCTACACCAGCCAGGGCAAATCTCAATCTTTTTTTGTGAGAAATGAAATAAAAAGTTTAGGGGGTGTGAAACTTTCACGTGCAATTTGGACTAACACATAAAAGGTCTACTACCTCTATTGTGCAAACAGACATTAAAAAGAAGTCCCAGTTTACTCAAAAACAGTTCCAGATCCAGGGCCTGCTCGTGCAGACACTCTCGGATTTCTCCAGATCTAAGCCTGAAGGCCACAGACGGGCATGCATTAGCCAATATCTTTATAAAAAGTGACCTCCCTAGTAATTCTGGCAAACCATATACCCTTTAAAATAAACCAAAATGTCCTGAAATATAGCCAGTAAAAGCCAATTCCAACTATAAGATGCATTTAGATCATGTTTGAGGTCCTAATTATCTTCCAACAGATGGGTCTGTTGCCTCTTACATCACTTGAAGTGCCTGCCAGATAACAGTCAAGAGCAGTCCCAAAGGTTGCTATTTGCAGAGCACGGCATATGGCAGCCACCCATGGCCTAGCGTGGCGACAGAAAAACGCGTCTGCAGTGACGGCGAGTCCCACAGCACATGGCCTTCAGTGTTCCTCATGCATCCCCTCTCCTCCTCACCCAGACTCAGAATCTCAGGATCGATTTCAACGGTTTCCCTTGTCCTAGACAAAAAAGAGGCCATCCTCTGTGTTGCCCTGGCCTCCATTTCGTCACTGCCGATTACGGTCGGGGTCCCTTCAGCTCACCTGGGCTCCGCGGCTTGCCTCTCCTTGGTCTGCGTCTGTGCCTGTGGGTCCCCTCTCGGTCCCACATTTCTCACTGGGACTCCGCGGTGCCAGCCACAGGTCCCTGATTGTGCCACTTTCCTGCTCAAACATTCCTACCACCAACAGAATTGAACCCAAACTCCTCGGCTGTCCCTGACAGCCCTCCTTGAACTGTGCCCCCGAAACCCACCTGTGCTCCTCTGCTTGCTCTGGGTGCTTGCCCGACCAAACTCTCTCCGCCCACTGCCCCGCGCATGCGTGCGCCGGTCCCCTTTCCCTGCACCTGCCCTCGCCGCCCCTCCCCACACACCTGGCCCGGGAGGCACAGCTCAAACCGCCCCTCCTCCAGGAAGGGTTTCCCCAATTTCCTACGCAGCACGTCCCCTTTCCTCTTCTGCATGCTCGGGTGTTATCTCCCTCTCAAGGCCACATAGCCATGTGGGAAGACGGGTGCCCACATGCTATAGTGTGACAGCACAGCACACACTGACCCCCTAGCTACTGCCATTCACACAATCACTAAACTTCAGTCCTCGGCAAAGAGGCAAATGTTACTAGTATGCTCTACAGCAGGGGTGTCAAACTCATTTTCACTGGGGGCCACATCAAACTCACGGTCGCCTTCAAAGGGCTGGATGTCATTTCAGGACTGTATACATGTAACTACTCCTTAACAGTTAAGCTAGACCTCCGCGCTGGTGCAGGAACAGATTCCACCTGCGGGCCCTGTGTTTGCCACCTGTGCTCTACAGGAAGCAGCTTCTGAGTAGGCGGAGACAGGGTCCCCATGATGGTGCTCCTTTTCCTCTGCATCCGGCAAAGACAACCGACAAACAACAGACTGTTTGGCTCGGACAAACGTCCCACGGTACCAGCAGGCGGGTCCGACCACTGTCAGTTGCAGAGGAGACCATCAGCCACCACATTCAGTGACTGCAGCGTGGCCACTGCTCTGGAAACTCTACAAATGAGGTTCATTTCCCCGAAGAACAACATCAACAACCACTCTGCTGGGGGCCAAAACCACCGCGGCGCGGTACCTGTTTGTACTCGGCGATGATCGCTGTGGTCTTCTTTATTTCACACTCTGCCTTCTCCAGCTGTTTCCGGAAGACCTCCTTTAGCTGGAAGAGTGAGGATGACAACCGTCAAGACTCGGCCAAAATCTTAGTAACTTCCACAAACACCCAGGCTCACGTCTGCCTGAGTCACGGCCAGTGACAAGGCAAACCCTGAAACTACATAAACTGTCCTCACCGAAGCTGCGTCTGGATCGCCTGAAAACCCCGATCATCTCCAGAGGGACAGAACTCTTTCTCTCCTGTGGCGTGTAAGGCACAGGCGCCATCCGATGATAAAACTGCCTGTGCTCACCACTTGCTTTACAGCCCTGTCGCTGATTAAGTGCCCGTCCGGAAGCCCCCTTTACCCCCGTGAGGGTCTACGACAAAGCATCGCTGCCTGTGCCCTGGACCTACATAATCGAGTGCAGAGAAAACACACTGGGCCTTCCTACTCAGTCCCTGAGGCCACAGCTGTCACCGCCCTGAAGGCAGGAACCACAGGCTTTGGGACTGGAGTCAGAGGACGGAGGAGGATTAGAGCTCGAGGACAGGAGACTCAGGGCTACGGAAACAGCGACCTTAGAGGGAACTACGGTGACGCGGAAGGCAGGTACTTGTTAACAGTCACAGAAATACTGACTGAGGAATGCTGGACTTGTGTAGTGCGGTGGCTCCAGAACTCTAGGTACTGGGGGAGGTGGAGACCACGGAACAGCTCGGGTGCTAGCAGGCACAGGGGAAAGAACCCGGTTCTTCCAAGTCGTTGACCAAACAAAGAAAAACTTGAGTTATACCCCGTTCATAGTTTGGGATTCTGCAATGCAGAATTCATCTGTTTACTCGGACTATGTACTTAAAGAGTAGCCTCTTCGTGCTGACTAATTAGTGTGCTTTATAATCGGCTCATCTCAGAAGATTTCTGAGTTCCTTCACATTGGCTGCATTCTAAGATTCTAGAAGCAGTTTGTAGGTTACTCTGATTCACACTCAGTCGTTAGATTAGTCTCCGTTCTCCATCTCACGTAACTTAAGGACATAACCCACAGCCTTTGCCCGTCCTGTGGCAGGGCCCCTGACCTCAGGACGGACTTGCACGGCCGAGAGGCTCTGACACTTAATTCTCTGAGCCGGTTTGCTCCTCTACCGAACCTCACAATGGCTCCATGATGATCAGCACAGGACACACACACACACAGGGAAGCACGGCTTCAATTCAGTGGCCGCCAGCTTCACCCTTTACCAACCGTACTGAGGTGAGCCCTCAAGAGGCAGGAGGTTAAAAAAAATACCATGAAAAGGTCTATATCCAACTGGATAATCAGTCACTGAAAAATTTTGAGTATGTAAAAAAAAAAAAATCTTGGTCCACAGTAAATGCCAAAAGTCACTTTATCATTTCTACAACAAAAATGAAGGAACACTGTACAAACCCCCAAAGGTCTTAAATGACACATCCCTTCATCAGGAACTTCACAAAACCTGCTCCGCTTGGATGCAGGTCTCGGAAAGGCTCTGTGTTCTATTCTAGTAGCAACTCTGCCGTCTCAGAACCCAACCGGTCAGAATGCGTGCCCTGGCCAGCCCGGCTGGCGTGCACAGAGAGGTCCCTCTGGTCGCCCGTCCGCACCCTTTGGGGGAGGCACCCTCCAGCCGAACAGCCTCCCAACTCACAGAAGACGGAAGGGCGCTAACTAACGCCAAGGCTGGGCCCCGAAGGGCTCCCTCTGCACCCCAGGGAGCGCTGGCACGTCTTTTTCGGGGCTGGGATCGGGAAAGTGAGGCGTGGCTGGTGGAGGCAACTCCCAGCAGAGCGTTCTGTGGGCTCTGAGCTCAACAAGACCCAAATTACTTCAGAGGAGTCAATTATCTTGGCGATATGACACGAAATCTGCAGATTTGTCAGAGCTCTTGGATCATAATCCCAAGTTACTAAACTTAGAGGAAATGTAACACACGCGCTAGACGGCTGGGTCGAGGCAGATTCCAGCAGCTGCTCGAAGGAGAAGGGCGCCTCCTGCTCCAGCGCCTGCAGAGGAGACGCTGGACTCGATGCTGCTCACCGGGCTGCTCCCACGGCGCCCGGCTCAGAACACAGCGACGTCTCGTTCACACTGCCGGTCGGCAACGCACCTGCGTAACACACCTGTGCCGAGGAAAGCCCACCCGTGCCTGTTACCTGAGCAGTCTCCTCCTCCTGCTTCCTCTTCTCCTCCTCAGTCTCCACCAGCCTCTGCTTGGTCAAGAGGAGCTCCTTGTTCAGCACGTCTGCCTTGTCTTCTGCCTGCAAGTCGGAGCGTGCCAGTCACAGAGACGTGGAGCGAGTGCGCGTGTACTTCCCCCCTCCGGCCCGTCCTGCTCCCACGCTACCGCGAGCCGGTGCTCTTCCCTCCTCGCTGACCCGGCGATGGCCGCCCTCACTGAAGGCCAGCCGTGTCCCAGGCCCTGGGCATGCGCTGCCTCTAACCCTCTCCCAGCGGCGACCTCACAGACAATGACAGTGGGTCACAGAGATCAAACCACCTGACTGGGGTGCACGCTGAGCTTTGGAGCCCGGGTCCAAATGCAGACTGGAATGGCATCTGAGCCCCTGCTCATTCTGAACGCTCCTCGCAGGTTTTTGGATGCCACATGGCACTCACTCTGAGACTGTGGGCACAGCGAAGGCAGGGGTGGAGCCCCAAAGGGAAGTTTCTAGGGGCTGCGCCTGGGGGTGGGTGCAGGTGGGCAGCAGAAGGCGAGGCCGAGCTGTGGACCACAGTCGGGCGAGGACATTCGAAGCCCCACACGGGCACTCACACAGGGGTGAGTGTAGTAGTGAGAAGGCAATACCCCAAACCCACGATAGAGATATCCATGAGGGAAAATGAAGTAGGGCCCAGCAATCCACACAGAAGAGACTAGAATGGCTAAGGAAAGCTCAGAAATGTACTCTGGTCTCAACTCAGACACAGAGCCCAACTAAACTGAGGAAGCGCCGTGTGTGTGTGTGTGTGTGTGTGTGTGTGTGTGTAACCCGTGAGTGTGTGTCTGTGTTACCTGTTAGGTCTCAGCTGCCAGTGTGCCCATGCAGGGCAGCATGACCCTCGCCCTGCCCGACTCACCCCACCTAAATCTGCTCCTGCAGTGCTACCTCCTTCGACAGCACTTAGCGCATCTGTACCGACAAATCACACGTGGTGCGGCTGCCTCGTCCTGCCCACGAGACTCTGAGCTCTGGGAGGCGGCAGCTCTATGGCTGCTGAGCACCACACAGCCCACAAGGCAGGCCAGCACTGGGTGCCGAGCAGGTCCTGTGCCAGCATCTGGCGAACAGATGGACGTGGCTCTGGAAGTCGCCACAGAAGCAGCCTGTGCGGAGCAGAGGTGGCTAAGAGCCACAGGACGGGTTCCGCAGAGGAAACCACAGACTCAGGGAAAGGCAGCTATCTGAGGAAGCTGGCCCTGGCTGGCAGCAGCGAAATGTTATCCAAGTCACAGTGAACATGGGCCAGGTGGCCTCCTGTCTGTTTCCCTGTACCTCCCGCACATCCAGATGGCCTGGCCAGCACAGTCTGCCGGGCACTGGCGGGGAACCTGCATCCAGCCCCTCTACTCCCACTGTCTGGTGCTCCACACGCCCCGTAGCCCAGAGGGTGGAGCTCTATTTTCGCATCAGTCGGAGCTGTCAGGTACAGACGCTGGGCAAGTCCCTTTTCAAGACACTGATACATTATGTTTCAGCGGGGCGGGGGCGGAGTGCACGCAGCAAAAGAACATCTTAAAATCAGAGATGGACCTCAAAAAAGACACTTTATGGTCTGGGAAATGTCTGTAATGAAAGGAAAAGAAAGCCACTTCCCGGAGAAAATTTTTAATAAATGACTAGATATTTATCAGGAGAGGACCCACAATTTTTATTTCACATTTCTGCTGCATGTTCTAGGCCAAGGTAAGGCAAGCTCACTCTCTTCCTATTGCCACCAGAAGTGACATCTGCAGAAAGTTCTGTGGGTCCCATATGGAAGGAGTCCCAGAGTTTTCCAGAAGTTTCTCCGCTATGTTAGTCTCCCATGGGAATGCGACAGAAACGACACTGCCATCTGTGATATAACCACAAACCAACCCATAACCTGAGCAAAAGGCATCAGCATGAGGATCTTTCAGTAACAGTTTCTCAAACTCCTAGCCAGCTGCTCCACCTAAAACAAAGCAAACGGACCTGCCACTCAGTACGCGTCGCTTCTGGCCTAACACGAAACCTGCTGTGGTCAGAAGGGACCCAGGCACGGCCCCCGGTTGGGCAAGCACTCGCTGTGTCTCCTCCCGGTTCCTGGGGAACCGGAAAGCACAGGAAGGGCCAGAGAGTAGGGAGCGGCAGAAACCAACCCAGGGAATTTGTATCTTTTCATGTTTCTAATCGCCCAGGAGCCCTCTGCAAGCATGGGAGGGAGGGTGAGCTCTGCAAAGAGAAGGCCGTGCCAGCAAGACGCGAACAGCCTGCAGCGCCCAGGAAGCCCGAGGCCGACGCTCACGTGATGCGGGTAGGGAGACATTTATTTTGAAAAAGTGCCTAATTAGTGTTTGTTTGCTTTCAATATTACTTCCAATATACGATCTGCTTTCATGTTTGTTTAATGTTTGCCAGGTTTGCTACTTTAACACAGAGACTGGACTTCGATAAGCCGGGATGGAGAAGTCTCAGGCCAGCTAAGGGGGTGAAGCAGACAAAGCCGGTAGGGTCAGTCCCAGGCGAGGGCTCTTCCTTGATGCCGCAGGGGCAGGCCACCCGACCGCGGGAGTGAGCCCTGCTTGAGCAAAACTGCAACCTCAGGAGGAGATACGCCTGCACAAGCAATGTCTATTCTTTCATTCAGACAAAAAGCTTCACAAGCAGGGGCCAGGTCTTTAAAAAAAGGGAGAAAGATGCCCTGGCCAGGCGGCTCCGCCGGTGGGGGTCATCCTGTGCGCCAAAAGCTTGTGGGTTTGACCCCCAGTCTGGGTGCGTATGGGGGTGACCGATCGATGTTTCTCTCTCACACTGATGTTTCTCTCTTCCTCTCTCTAAAATCAATAAACATGTCCTCACTGAGGATTAAAAAAAGTGAGGGCGCGAGAGAGAGGTGTGAAGGGAGGAGGTAAGAGTGAGGACTAAAGGAAGGAGTAACTTTTCCGCAGGGACTGAGCCAGTGTCTGCGTGAGGCTCCTGGGCTCTCAACAACCCACTGTTTCAGGAGCCCCCGTGGGGCAGTCATTCCAAACCCACAAAATGGACTTTCTTGGAAAACTTTTTTTAAAATATTTTATTTATTTAATTATTTTAGATAGAAAAGGAGGAAAGAAGAAAGAGAGAAACACAGATGTGCCAGAGATACGTTGATCAGCCGCCTCTTGCACAGCCCCAGTGGGGACCTGGCCCATAACCCAGGCATATGCCCTGGCTGGGAATCGAACCAGCGACTCTGGTTCACAGGCTGGCACTCAATCCACTGAGCCACACCAGCAAGGGCCGGGAAACCTTCAAATAATATATTTTTATGATTATTTTTATGTCAAAAAATTTTAAGTTTTGAATCATTTATTTTTTCTGATTATTAAAAAGCTGTAGTGCATATTGTTGCTTAACCAAGGGTGGTTAAACAATTTAAGGTCTTCTTATACAAGATTAGTCACTGAAAAAATAAAGGCATGAAGATGAATATAAAAATTAGATTTACTCTTATCGCCCAGAGATATCTAGTGGTGCTGTGTTTCCTCGTTGGCTTCTCCCCTGTACAAGTACACTCCAGCCTCCGTCCCTTACAGGATGGCCCCGTGCCACCCACGGCCTTTGTGATTTAGATCAAACATTATACACAAATTAATTTACTGTTTTCTAAAAACTTCTATCATTGCCTCCCTACCATTTTTAAAAGCTGTTCCAAACAAGGCATTTTACAAGTATACTTTTGTTCTCCTCTTCTATTGGACATATATGTTATTTCTATTTTTTTATTCTTATGAGTAAATGACCTTGTATGTATCTTTTTGACCAAATCTCTCTTTTTCTTAGGACTGCTAAGTCAGAGAGAGAGAGAGAGTGTGTGTGTGTCAGTTTCCTCATTGATAAAACGCAAGATTAAAATAATGAAGTCATTAGGAAGATTAAATAAGATAATGCTCATAAATTGCTAAATTTATTGTTTGATGCATAGTAGGTACTCAGCCAGTATTTAATTTCATTACTTTTAAACCTTTTAAAGGCTTACTGAATGCATTACCCATGTGACTTTCAATTTACAACTGGACCTTCTTCCATTGCACCCCCACTGGGTCCAACTGCTTAGGACTTTTTTCCTTTGGCTGGTCGTCCTAAGAAAACTAGTAACATAAGATTCCAAATGACAGAACCAGCTGTGAGCGGAGGCCATTCGGAACTCAGGCAGGGAGCCAAGAACCCCGCTGCAGCGCCACCCCACCACTGGGGCAGGACTCACACCGAACGGGAACGCCTGCGGTCAGGTGGGGCGTGGCCCCGGTCACCAGGATGCTTCCTCCTCCTGTGATTCTGACTCCCTCGGTGACCCATTTTTCCTGCTGACCCCTTACAACGAGGTGGGCTGCACGGGGTTGGTGTTTGAGAGTGCCACCCCCCTCCCACCCCCACTGGGTTGGTTTTTCTACCCTCCAATCGGGCGTTCTGAGCAGAAAGCACAGTCTTTGCTTTATTTTTAAACTCCTCTTAGCGCTGACTCCTTAGGCTCCCACCTCTTCCCAGGAGTGGGCACCATGCCCCCACCAGTGGTCTGCTCTCCCATCCCACCTCCGTCAGACGGGTGCGTGCAAATTCAGACGTTTATACGGGAAAAGAAGGTGTGGCGGGGGCCATTTTTAAACATTTTAAAACTCCTTTGATCTTAATTCCATCAGATTTATATTATTAATGGATTTGTATTTCAGATACTGTCAGTGCACAATCATGCTTCCTTTTCACACATTTAATAGTCTGAGTCTCCATTGTTCCAACCCTGCACCATTTGTTGGGAATATTCACTTTTTAAAAGTCAGAAAACAGAGCGACAATTTTAAATCTACACAAGACTCCTTCTATATTGCCAACTGTTTCCGAAATAGTTGTTTCAACTCCTCAATAGAAAACAGAAATCCTGAAGCTGAAAGAACAAGGGAAGTTCAACAACTTAACGTCTTCCCAGCAACAGCTGGCATTTACTCAACGCATACTACGAGGGTCCTTTGCCTTATCCCATTCTCAAATCAGCTCACGCGGTCGGCTTCTTTACACCTACGGGCGGGTTACGCCCCGCCCAGCTCACGCAGTTAGGAAACAGTGATGCCAGGCCCACACGCAGGCAGTGTTGGCTCCTGGCCACCAGGCTGCCTGCCAACCCAAGAGCACACACGTCTTAATGTCCACGTGTCCTACGAAACCCCCGCACGCACACTAGATGAGGACGCCCATGACTGATGTTTCCAGGTGGTCACACTGGCGGCCCTCGGTTTCGGAAAAGTACCGGTGCCAGGAGAAGACACCAGAGAAGTGCAGAGGCACAGAAAAGTATGTCACACATGCTGTTCGGAAGTGACCCAAACCCTCCTCAGAGACTGGCACTCCCCACCTGCTCCAATTAGCGCAAGCAGCCCCCTCCTACCTTCGCCCACCCGTTCATCCATCGAGCAGCTGACTCAGTGTCAAGTACAGAGGGAGCCCTGGCGGGGCTGTGGTGAGTGCAACTGGGTCCTTGCCCTTGAGGCTGTCAGGGTCTCATTTCTCCCCGGCGAAGGTCAAGTGTACCTGATCTAAGTCATTCCGCAGGGCGATTTTGCTGGTTACCAGCTCATGGGCCAGGTCGTCATTCTCTTGCTCCAACCTCATGCTGGCCTCCTGGAGTCTCCGGTTCTCCCTCTGTGAAAAAGAGCGATAGCCAAAGGCGGGCGTTAGTGCTGGGCCAGACAGCAGCAGCGGACAGGGCTGCTGAGGAACCACAAGCAGCAACAACAGTGAACTCGAAGGTGTGGAAGGAGGGCGCAGTGGCACAGGAAGGCAGGACAGCTGTCTGGGAAACAACCGTGAGTTAAGCGAGCGGTGCAGAGGCGGCACTCTACCCAGTGAAACTTACCCCAGTCATTCCCCCCCCGCCCCAGGCAGCGTAAAAAATGTGCCACAGAAAAGCGAAATGTCCAAACAGACCCCGGCCCCGTGAGGTTCCCGTATAAACCTGGAGTACAGACACAGGCAAGTCTTCCTCTGAAACATGCACAGTAAACCCGCCCCGACCTCATGGGAAACCGCAAGGCACAGTGGGGCTGGGATGGGGGAAATCGCTAGACACTTGCTCAAACTGCTGTTCCGGGACCCGGGGTCAGGACGCGTGGGTTCATGACTTCGATGTCAACGGCTGTGTTCACTCTTTGGGTGAAAACGTGTTCACGTTTCTGACCACTAATGTCTGTGTTCAGGCAACAGTCCCTACGATGGCGTCTCTCTAAATATTCGCTCTGGTGTTTTTAAATGTCAGGTTAAAAGATTCCAGGTAAAACGCATTACTGAGCCGTTGCGCTCCCTTTGGGCTCCCAGGGGAAACTCTGAGACGAAGCTCAGTGACGAGAACCAGTGGCATCGCCTCGCTGGGAAGGAAGGTCGCCCCGTCACGACAGCAGTGGGGTGCCTCCGTTCCAAAGTGCCCCCTCTGCCCCTGTCAGCAGTCACGGGGCCTCCGAGAGCTGATGGGAAAGACTTCGAGATGACGACCCCCTCCTGCTTTTCAGCTTTACACTCCTAACAGCGTTCTCTGCAAGGCTGGCGAGGCCTCAGAGCCGTGGTGCGAGACCAGACGACAAACCGACGTCCTGGAAGAGGGTGTGTCGTAGCATGCTCTGTGCATGTACATGTGTGAGTGTGAGTGTGTGAGTGTGTGTGGTGGATTCTATCTTCTCCACAGGACACACCAGGGTGTGTTATATGTAAAGCAGAAAACCTCATTTCTTCTTCTTTTTGTTTTTCAAAGAAGGGCTAAGAAATGGGTGGGGAGGACAGAGCCAGAGACTTCCATGGGGGCAGAGGATCTGAACAGGCCTGCAAAGCAGCACATGGACAAACTCGTGCTTGAACTGGGACCTGCCACGAGGGCTCATCTCAGGCTTTCCTTTTGCACGAGGCTGACTGGGGTAACTGGGGGATGTGAAAACATTTTTTGAAAAGGATGTCTAGTGAAAAAGATTTTCAAATCCCAAATCACTGAGATACTTTTAAATAAACTCGTGATGGAATTCCATGTAGCATTAATTTATAAGTAAAAATATCTAGCAACAGAGCAATGCTATGCTATCTTGTAGAAAAAGAGCTAAGTAACTAGAAAATCCCATTTTTGTAACACCATAAATAACAGGTATTAACTGTGGGTAGCAGACTATTTTTATTGTTGTCTTGGTGATATTTAAAGGTTTCCAAATTTTCTACAATGAATATATAACATGTATGTTAAAAGTTTAAAAAGTTGTTTAAAAAATGAAAGGCAATTTAGAACTTTAATTCCACTGTAAATGATGAAATGTCCAAACAATATTTTTTTTAAGTCCCTCTCGTTAGAAGCTCATATTCTACATGAAACCACCCTGGATCTTCCTTGTGACCAAGATACAATGTAACCCCTCAGAGCGCTGCCTCACCAGAAATCCACCTCCAAGTTACTCCTGAAAGGGCAGCGTGCGTGTTTCCAGGGGCAGACTGCACTCATCAAATGCCTTCTCTCCCTCCACCTGCAGACGTCTCCTCTCGCCAAGCACAACGAACAGGGAGGCTGACATGACGAAGCCAGGGCGTCTCGGGCTGAATCTTTCAAGCTTCGTGGAAGGGATCCAAATCGCAGCAGCTGCTGGAGCCTCGGTCTTCCATTCCAACATATCTAACTATCACCCCTTTTTGTGGAAACAACTTACATGCCTGTCAAAAACTCAGATTTTTTTTAAAAGGTTCAGAAATTTTCCTAATAGATGGCCTCGTTGGCAGGACAGGCAGCGGTGCCAGCACGACTGCGCGTTTCACAATGCAGAAGAGACACTCTTCTCATTTCCTGCAGAATCCCTGCCACAGTGGCCCCGGTGAGACTACCACAGCGCCTGCTCCTGAGTCCAGAGTCCCGTGTCTGCCGGAAGTGCACCGGCAGGAGTCCAGGGCACGACAAGCTCCGTTATCCACACCACATTCCCTTGGCACTAGTGGAAGTGTGGCGGCCACCAGTTTTTCAGGTTGCAGGACACACCCTTAGAGTCGAGTTAACCTCCAGGCGAAGTCACACGATGTGAGTGGAAGAAGACTCTGTTGACAGCATTTAAAAAGCACAGGTCGCTACTTTCCCTGTGGATCAGCGATGGGTCTGCTGGGTTGTATATGAGTGCGAGCCTGGCTGAGATTCTGCCTGGTGACTTTCCATTACAAGACGGTCGTAGCTGGAACCCTTCCTTACAGACACACAGCTAAGGGGGTGGGGGGATGAGAGAGTCCTGGGGAGAAAGTATGTGTCTCAGGGCCCCTACAAAGTGCAATAGCCGAGGAGCACCTGACTTTGCTTGAGCAGGGAGCTTTGGTTCAGTGTCTGCAAAGCCAGCAGCAGAGTGGGGCACAGGGGCCCCGGCTCTGCACTCACAGACGCGGGGCGAAGCAAGCTACGGGGCCAGCAATGCAGTATCGTCCTCCACAGCGAGAACCCGGGGCCCTAAGGTGGCCTCAGGGAGGCCTCCTGGGCCACCCGTGCTAGCCTGTCCCGAGGAGTCAAAACTCTCTTCAGAACTGGCTGATTCAAGAAAACGTTTGCTTTTACACCAGGATAGAGAAGAGTTTCGTCTGGACAGGCTTGAGAAGGGCAGTTAGTTAGCTTGCTTGACTCACTTTGAAACATTAGCCAGGGCCGCCCACCCGAGAGGGCCCCAACCTCAGCCCTGGGTCCCTCTGTCCATCTGGAGATAGTCACATGTTACATGTCAGCATGGGCAGGTGTGCTGCATGCAGAGAGCCAGTGAACAGAGCAGGCCAGTGGCCCCCGGCTTTCAGCAAAGCCTGCAGGAGACACTGCTTCCACGGCCCTTCAACAGGCTGTCTGAGACACGCCCCAGCGCAGGCAGCTGAACAGAAAGCCAAGGACAGCTTTTCTCTCCCCCCCCGCCCCTCACAGGAGGCTACAGCTGGGGGAGTGTGGTTAGTAACGTTTGGGAGGAGGATACTGCATTTTTCAGAGACAGACGCTGCTATCACAGACAAACATAGATTAAAAAAAAAAACTTACCTCCTCAAAAGTCCTAGACCAACTACTGATTTCAATCATAGGTACAAAGACAATTGAAAACAAAGGAGATCCAGTGAGACTGCACACCTACTCCTACATTCAGGAGACAGTGGGAACAAGAACAGACACGTGGCAGCGCCGGTCGGACACACTCCCGGGTCTCCCCGGGACGGCCAGCACTGGGGGAAAGTGCACTTGAGGCAGCCAGAGGACCAGTCTCAGCTCGGGGAGGCGATGCCCTTAGACTCCTCCCTCCCCAGGGGCTCCATGCAGTCTGCGTGACCACTGGAGCTGCCGTGTGGCACTGTGAGCAACTGGGCGTGAGTTGTTTATGCCGCACTGTCAGAGCTGGGTGGAAGGGACTTCCTCGTGCGACAAGGTTGGAGACCTTGCGCAACAGTCCATCATCTTTGGGCAGCAGAATGACACTGCTGAACAGGGGGCGCGAGAGAGAAGCGGGTCCCGGCCCCCCGCACCCCGGGTCTGAGGGCTGAAGCTGCAGTGAGCCGCCACAAGGGATGGTGAACATCACTTTTTCCAAGATGGAAATGCAGAGAAACGGGAGCTGGCAATCAAAAGAGAACACACTGAGCCTTAGAGGGAAAAATGCTGGGGCGGGAGGCAGCTTCGCGAACGCCAGCTCAGTGTTTTGGGTGTGTGTCCGCCGCTGTAACGAATTCTTGGCACGTGTTTTTGAAGACATTTAAGGGTCAGGAGAAAATGTTTTCCTAAAAGATCCAGTGCAGTTTCATTACCAACGGCACACTCAGCCCTCACTGATTTTGTTTTGGACATCTCTTTCAAAAGGGTTCATAAACATCGCCTTCAAATTTCATCAGGCTTTTGGACATTCAGAGAGAAATTCTTGTAGATGAAATGCTGAAATGTCTACATCGTCTGTAAATGAAAATTTGAGAAGGAAAACGTGGATATATTTAAAATAATGCTATGCTCTTCTTTTACCCAAAATATCCCATTTTATCTAGTGGGATATCTGGTGGGGGTTTAAAAATTTTAAATGCCAAACTAAAAACAAGATCTTTTCGGTAGCAAGTACCTGGCAGTTGGCAAACCAGACTGCATTTCCTTTGGCACTTAAAAAATTATCTTAGATTAAATAGCACAGGGGAGAGCAAACTTTTAATGTGGATGGCCAAACACTAAATATGTTTGGTTTTGTAGGCCACACAGCCTTTGAGACTACTCAGCTCTGTCATGGCGTGCAGTAGCAAGCAGTACCTAAACGAATGGGTGTGGCTGTGTTCCAATAGAACTTCATTTACAAAAACAGGCAGTGGGCCAGACTTGGCCCACGGGCCATAGTTTGCAAGCCCCTGCTCTACTCTAGCACACAAAGCGAATTTTAAAAAAGCAAATGGGTTACAGAGGGTGTAGAAACGCAAGAGTGTGGCATAATTTTCTCCATAATGTGACTTTAGTAAGAAACAAAACCTACTAAAAAGTGAAGAAAATTTTCGGAGAACTCACTCTGAAGATCATCAATAAACATACTTCGAAATTCTTAATATGCATACTATTTATACTTCTCCCAATGTTGAGAATAACTCAATAAGCAGACAAGCACCATCAGAAGCCACCTGCTCCTTCTGAGCTGAGCTGCTCCAGAAGCCTTAAGAGGACAAGGGTTTGCCCCCTCCACCACCCCAGCTCCACCCACGGCAAGTTCACTGGTTATCCAAGCTCAACAGGACAGAGTGGGGTCTTCTGAAGTTTATCATTAAGCTTTCAGTTACCACAGAAACCACCCTCTTCACTACGACTATTCATGAAAAGCACATTATTTTATAAAAAAATATTTCCGCCCTGGCTGGCGTAGCTCAGTGGATTGAGCGTGGGCTGCGAACCAAAGCATCGCAGGTTCGATTTCCAGTCAGTGGACATGCCTGGGTTGCAGGCCACGGCCCCCAGCAACTGCACATTGGTGTTTCTCTCTCTTTAAAAAAAAAAAAGAAAAAAAAATATTTCCAAAAGCCAACCACAGTCTCTGTGATACAAAAAAATAATAAAATGTAACTTTCTTTTCATTTGTAGAAAAAGCTTTGTCAAACATGGGTTCACAGATCTTGACGTCTCTGAATGAGGAAGGACCCAACGTAGTAAGAGATGGGGAAACTTTTTTTCCCCAGGTAAGAAATTTAGCATAATTGAATTCTCCACTAGTCAAGTTAAAAACAAAATGTGGTATTGTTCTAAATTATTTCATTACACATGAGGGGATGGCAAATAGTACAAGTGCAATTAAGCTTCATTTCCGATCTTTTGTTCGCACTGTTCTAACCACGTACAGTGGAGTAGCTCAGTTTTAAATTACGTGCAGGAACAAGTGCTCTACGAAAATTAGTACATTCAAGGAACTTTTAAACTTAAAGGAATCATTTTCTTTCTGTTTGAATTACAATCTGACTTAAAATTATTATGTCTAACTTCAAGAAAGAAGTTAAATATTCAAAACATAATTACACCGAACACAGATATTTCATGAGAAATTATGTATTTATAATATCTGTGTCCCAAATCCTGATTCTAGGATTTGCCCATCTAGAATAGGTAGTAACATAACCTTGTTCGTGCTCTGGGAGATTCACTGAATTTAATTAATTAGCTGTGCTTTTTAAGGCTTAGCCCACATTGGTGCAAGCGGCTCTTTAATTACACAAGGAAAGCACAGCATCTCCCGGAGGCAGGTGAAGATGGTGATTCTCTAAAAAGCACTGTCAACTGACTAAATTATCAGAAAATCAACTCCCTGCAAAGGAAACAATTCACCTCCTTAAAATAGAAAATATTTTAATTTCTGAAACTGGTAAATGCTTATTAGAGGCTTGGCAACTAACTAATTTTTAAAATGTACTAAAACAGCCCTGGCTGGTGTGGCTCAGTGGATTGAGTGCCGGCCTGCGAACTGAAAGGGCAGCGGTTTGATTCCCAGTCAGGGCACATGCATGGTCCCCAGCTGGGGGTGTGCAACTGATCGAGGTATCTCGCACACATGGATGTTTCCCTCCCTCTCTTTCCCCCTTCCTTCCCCTCTCTCTAAAAATAAATACATAAAATCTTAAAAAAAATAAAGCAACATGCACTCAAACAGTGACACATCCATGAATGTTTTCTGGGGACGTGCATGACAATGAAAATCTGCAGGATGTGTTTCTGCAGACACACCTTTCTCCCGCATGTCACTTCATCCGAAATCAACGAGCACACTTACAAACCGACCACACTCCTGCACACGTCTGGCCAGGCCAAGCCTAAGGACAATGACAGAGACTTGGGACGCCTACACTACAGTCTTTCTTCCAGAAAGTTTCCCCTTTCTGTCCTGAGCTCTGGCGTGAAGATGAACAGAAGCAGTGCGCCGGAGGCCGTGAGCAGCCGTGACAGAGCTCACGGAGTCTCAAACACAACGGACTCCAAGACCGGGTAGGCAGGCAGTGTGTATGCGGGTGCATCGTAACTATTCACAGACGTTGACGTCTCTGTGCGTGCACATACGCACATGGACACCATACTTATGAAAATGAGCGTGTGTAACAGAAATACGGACTGGACACTTTCACACGTGTGCATTTTCACATATATACATGTGTGCACACGAAAATGAATACACACCCACTTGCGCTGCCCTTTCCCCTGCAAATATAGGGACGCAGGGTCGCTGGTCACCAGTTGGCTCCATTCCAACAGGACGGTCTCCGCCCCCACAAGTCTGGCTTCTGCTCGGGGACCTCTGGGTGACTTGGAGTTTATGAAGATGATGGGCCAGATGCTAATCCTCCTGGGACATTTTGCTTGCATTCTTTTGAGATGGGAGTCACATAAATTCAAAAAGCCAATAAAATTCAACTTCTGTAATACACTACTCAGCGGGTCCTATGGATTCCCTAAGTTGCATGACTATCACCATTATCTGACTCCCAAACATTTTCGCTGTGTGTAGGGTTCTAAAATTTACACTCAAACCAACCCCGTTTCGCTCCTTCTTTGTGGCTGAGATTTAAGTGTTAAGACACAGGCGAGCACAGTGACATAACCCGAGATGCACATGTTCGTATATGCCATAAAAACAAACCCAGGTCACAGGCTTGGATGGAATGGGAGACAGCAAGATGTGACTGCTGGGAGCCACCGCTGCCCTGTCCGGTCTCTGGCCCACCCCTGGCCTCCCTGCAATAGGCCTTTCTGGCCGCCGCCACGCCCACCAGCTGCAGACTGTACACCGTCTGGCAGTGTGTTACTGTGTCATATTTCTGGGCCATTTTTCTAAACTGACATAACCTCCCACGTGGCGAGCCAGAGGTGGACGTGGTGCTCGCTGTCAGGGGCGTGGACGGTAACGGTGGAGGAGGGGCGGTGTCAGTGAACTGGTGTTAGATTTGACTCAAAGTCTCGAAACTCTTCCCAAGTTATTCTTCAAATTTACATAACGGGTTCCCGGTCCACAGTCTATGAATTACAAAGTTCCCAGGACCTCAATTGGATCCTTGACAGGATTCAACTTAGAAGACACTAAACAGTATTTCCTAAGATGACCCTACTATGATTAAGGTCATTATAATTAGCTTCTTAAGCTAGAAATTACAGCTGTGAAACAAAAAAGGTGTGGGTGACTAAGAACTATGTTGTCAATTGTCACCCTGAAAATATCGCTATAATTTGAGGGCCGTATCTTACCCACAATGTCTCTCTCGGTACAAGCGTCTAGACATTATCAAAGGGTCTGGAGATACTGGGTAGGGGGCGTACTGACCAGCTGTGCCAATAACACACAGGGAACAGTTACAGAAGCAACCTGGTGTGCACACAGAGGAGGCCGCAGCACTGGAGCTAAAAGGTAATACCTGTTTTCAAAACAAAACAAAAGGTTTAATTCTACTTTGACCCCTCAACAAAAATTGCACACATCGGTAAGTCTCATGCGTGGTGAGCATTTTTTAAATAATATGCACTGTACTATTAATTTATACATATCTGCTTTGACACAAAAAGGATTTAAGAAACAATAACCAGTTGAGTCTCAGTCAGCTTTTACACATACGATTTTAGTCTTCAGTTTCCCTCCTTTCTATTTTGAAGCACTCTTCCCAAATTTTATTTATAACGATGGCGGCATAAGAAAACTGGAATGACGCGAGGGGTAGGAGGGCTTCATGTTGGATCCTCAAAAGTATCTCTTAATTATACCTCAAGCCGCTCCCAAGCGGCGCACTCTGTGAGCTGCGCCAACACTGGTTTTACTGGGGGCGGGCGGCCAGCTTCGCGCCTGCTCTGCGCGCCTCCTGTGCTGCAGCTCTCTACCGGAGTCTGCGGGCCTTCGTCAGCAGGTCTGCGGCCAGTCCTCCGCACGAGGGGGACAGGCTGATGTCAGGTTACTGGGTAGCAACACCTGGGAGAACTATGAGGAAGATCAGCCACAGCCTGGCGCACATAAGGTGGTACTACCCCAGTAATACTTGGGTAAGTTGAGGCAGCAGGCCTAATCAGGCTAAAACAGCCATGCGCGGCACACCACCAGGTGCCGGGCGCTGACATACACCGTCCCCCAACCTCACAGCAACCCTGCAGGAGAGTGCGCACACCACGTGTTTTGCAGACAAGAAAGAGGCTCAACAGTCAATTCGAGACAATGAACAATAGCATAGGGATTAAAAACCTTCACCTTGCATTCCAAACCCTGACATTTTTTTTTTGAAAGGCAGGATTCCAACTTGGGTCTGACTACAAGATCGATACACTCCTCCCCCACGCCCCGCTCTGAACCCCCATGCCATTCAGTTTAGCGACAGAGGCGAGATGCACCGTGTGCCTGTAGCTGCCCAGGTCCAGCCCTCTGCCCGCACACGGCAATTCTAGTGCCAAAGTGGAAGTGATGCCACTGTGGGTGATTTAGTTCATGATGCAACCCCAGTGTTTTTCTTTTTTGGCAGGACATTGTGCCATGGCTCACTGTGCAAATACAATGTTCTCTTCTCCTAATGCACTGATGTGGAGAGAAAGGGAACCGCAGAACTGTAGGAACCAGAAGAATTAAAATATGTTAAAGAGAAATGATAATATTTCAGTGTGAAAAAATAAGTTCGAATTCAGTCATTGCATCATTACCACTGAAGAGATCTATCTTTGTGAATAGCCCAATGTAAACAAATACTGTTAGTTATTTAACTAAGATGTTAAGATGAAATCATTTTGACTCTGCAACTGGACACTGCAGTGAAATGTCACTGTCACTCAGAAACTCATTTGCGGAAATAAAAGTTGCGACAGACACCGTTACTGTGCTCAGTACAACCTCTGTGGTTTTTATTCGTCCTTCCAGTGAGTGTGTGCCTTTGACATTGGCTACAGACACAGGTGCGCCTGAGACACTCGCACGCCAGTCCCGGAACGGGTCACCTTCTAAGCGTCTTTGTGGTGGGACCGGCACAGCTAAAACAGCACTTGGCCATTTTTCTTTTTTCCTCATGTTTGAAAGTAGTCGAGAGCCACTTTCTCTCTTTCTTTTTCCCTCTCTTTCTCTCAGCTTCTTAGGAAGATCCCCAGTATAAATGCAACGGGTGGCGTTACCTACAAATATACAAACTGAAAGAAAAGAAATATTATGGTGGGCTACTCGGGCGTCTTCTGAAATGAAAACACACCTGGACATTGATCTGACACAACGGTCAGACAGGGTTTCGGTCGGTTGGGAAGGGACAGAGGGACTCGAAGTCGCCACAGTGCTGCCTGGGGTCAGGAGGGCACTGTGCTCCGGCAGGTGCCCGTGACTCCGTACCTTGTATCTGTCCATCGGGTCCTCCTGCTGCAGCTGGCTCTCACGCATCGCCTGGTACTCCTTTTCATATTTCTTCAGCTTCTTGGTCGGTACCTGCAGGGTCAGAGGGGAAGCAGTCAGACCTGGAGGCGATTTAGGAAAATGTTTTCTGAGGTGTTTCCTCACCAAGTCTCTGGCATTCTGATGGGGCTCACCCAACTCGAAGCCAGGGGGAAACCATCTAGATTCCAGGGAAGGGGCCGACCGCAAACTCTCTCTCTGGAGTCCACGTGCGGACTACAGGCCGAGGGCCGCAGCCGGGGCCACACCTGCTCCGCTCTGCTGTAACTTCGCCAAAGCTGCCAAAGGGCACGTGAGTGACCACATGTGTCTGGTCATGTTCTCACCAACTTCACAAAAACAGGCTGCAGTGAGTCTATCTCTGTTCTGCGACACTACTGATATGCCACGCCCTTTTCTTGTTCATGTATTTGCCAGTGCCGTTAATTTTGTTAACTACCTTCTCTTCAGTAAAATTCACTCACAGCCTTTTTTCAAAAAAAGTAATTTATCAGACAGAAAGAAGATCCTTAAGTTTGTTGCCGAAAGCTCAAAAGAAGAAAAGAAAAAAAGGAATCATTGTGCTGAAGGAGGTGACAGGAAATCATCTAAACAGCTCATCTGTTTCTTGCTAGAATTATGTCATCTTTAAAAGACAGTAGTAGTCTACTCTCTTCTGAGAAAAGACTAGAAACTTACAGAACATTACAATTTTAAAAGTAAACAAGTAAGCATTTGGTAGTGGAGAGACAGAGTGTGAATGCCGACTACACCTGTGAAATGACAGAAAGCCAGTTTCCAGTTCAGAGTGGTGTCAGGAGAATTAAATGATGTAGCTAAAGTATCTAAAATAACGCATGGTCGTGGAAATTCTTAAATTGTTTTTTAATGTTATCCCCTCAAAATTAAAATATTGTAATTATGTTCCATTAATCTGTTATGTTCCATAGAACAGATTAAATCTACCTTTTGGCTTTCCTTGGATAATCGAAATGATATCATCCCTTTAGAAATCAAAATCTTAATGTTTAGGTCCTAAAGAAGTGACTGAAAGCGAAGAGAAACAGCTTATCTAATTTTTAAAGGATTACAGATGTGCTATTCGGCCAAGTTCTTGGGGGCCTGGTGAAGGGCTGGTGTCCCTGCGCGTCTGTCACAGTGTCTGCTGGGGTGGCCCCGCCAACGCTCTCAGCAGACTGCTCCTTGTCAAGTTCGAAATACAGAGTTTAGAAAACACAAGTGTGTGTGTGTATGCACACGTGCACACCTGCGTGTGACAGAGAGAGAGAGAATGGACAACGCCCGGAACTGATGTGAAATTATCATGCAGCTTTCTGGGTTGAGGAAGGTTTAATTCTCTGGAATCTGGCCAGAGAAATTTGTAAAAAAACAAAAAAGCAAAAAACCAAAGCAGAGCCAACTGTCTATGGTCATTGCTCTGCTTGCTCCTCCCACCCAGGAGCGCTACAAAGGGCAGATGATCTGCTTCTCACCACCACTGGGAAGCTTCCCAAACCCAGGCTGAGCCGGGCGGACAGGTAAGGCATTCAACACCACCAGGACAGTCTGCATTCGGCCAGTGGCGGCTGTCTCCCAGTCCAGCAAGAAGTCAGATGCGCCCCAGGCTGTGACCGAATTGCAGAGCCTCTGTGATGGCTGTCGTGAGAACGCCAACCCGTCACCGCGTCATCTCCAGGGTGCTGAACCCACACACTGTGACTGACCACACGCACGGCAGGAAAAAGGCGGCACCTGCCAACTGCAGGGCCCCAAGGTCATCAGACGAACAAGGACATTCTACATGATCATGTGATAAGACGTCATTTCTCCTGACCTTGAGGAGGGCCTCAATTCCTTCTGATTTTCTTTTCTCTGTATGTATTAATCATACAGTTGGGGGCGGGGGGGAGCCTCAATTTGGAGTGGCAATCACTGGCACTGAGGAAAAGGGGGAGGAAGTCCGAGAGTTCTGAGCAGGGCCAGGGGCCAGGGGAGGAGGGCCTGCCCCAGTCATGGTTTACCCACAGATCACAAGTATTTCACTGCTTCGAAACTGCACATCGGTACCAGGGGCACCAGGCTGAACACTTTTCTCCTGCTTCTGAATGGATCGCTCCCCAACGACTCAATTCACGTGGCAAGGTTGCTTCTAGAGAATTTCCTCTCAAGGCACATATTTCAATATTCAAACATGTACTGAGATGTTTTTAAAAGTAAAAGAGCGTCCTTTTAAAAGTCAACCTTGCTACTTATGTTAAGAGGTTCATTTCCAAGTGAAATTCTTTAAAAACACACTGAACACCCTCAATAAGCTAATCCGTTCCCATCTGGCTGAGGTTCTAGGGTGTCTGGCTTGAGCTTGCTCAGGGAAACAGAGCCAGTTCCCAGAACAATATGTTGCTAGGAAACCTTCCAAGCTTATTTATCTTGTGCTGTGGGGTGATACTGAGCATCCACCTGTGATTGGCACAGAGTGAAAGCAGGCAAAAAAAGAGCAGAGGAGGAAGAAACAGGGGAGCTGACAGGAAACTCCTAATATTTATGACACACAGAAAATGGATGGTTACGGTTCCTGAAACCATATTCCACGACAAAATTGATTTTATCGTAGGGACTGCAGTTTTAATTAAAGGAACACAAAGACATCAAGAATTATGACAATGGAAACAACCTATTACCTCAAGAACAATATAGGGATTGCTCTCCTTAAGTTAAATACACTTAATGCAAGTGTGCACCTGAAGAGTATGCCAAGAAACACCAATTCTTCTAAGTGTTTACCTAATCTGGGGTCCTGTTCCACTAAGCATCTATGCTCTGCCTGTCCAACGCCTCCTATTTGGCTAAATTCAGCCAAATGTTTTTCGGCATGCAAATCTGACATTATTCCCCTTTCTGACTTTTTAATTGCTTCCTGCTGCACGTAGGATAGAGAGAGGAACGTTGGCCGGGCTCTGTGGGTGCGGTCTCCATCTGCGCCCCCTCGCTCTCCCTGTGCTGTCTGGGCTCGTGCACTCTGGGAAGGGCAGGAAAGGACCCAGACAGATGCAAAGGCCATCGTTAGGATTTCTGGTTCTTTCTACTGCACCTCTTCAAAACGTCTATGTTAGTGCCAATTTTATTAAAGTACACACCCATGATTTATTTTAAAATGCATATTATACATTAGAGGTCAAAAGATACAACCAGTCTCTTTTGAGGTACAGGGCTGACCTACTCTGGCCAGAGTGGTCTTCTCCTGGGTTCGTTGACACACCAGGCTCTGCCTGGTCTCACGGCTCTGAGCTCGCTTTGCTTCTGCTGAGATGCATCCAGCAGGTTCACCTCAAGATTCCAATTCAAAACATCTGAGGTATGATCCTCTATTTTTATAAAGCTTCTCTGGCAATTCTGATGGGGTGTCCATTGGAAAACCCCTGGATTAAAATATCAAGTGTTGGGCAGGGAGGAGGAGAAGAGGTCAAGGAGGCTTTTATGAACTCGCCTGAGAACATAACTACCAGTTCCTAAGGGAATATCCATTCTGAGTTTCAAACAACCAATTTATAAATAAAGTTTAGAAGAGAATCAATTTATAAGAGCTGGAAGGACTATTTTTGATGCTCTAAAATACTTTAAGAACCTATTATATAAACCGTTTGAATATAAGGACAAAATCGAGTTCTAAAAGGGCAGAACACCACACGCGCATCAAGAACAACCCCTGAGGCAGCAGTTTCTCGCAGTACCAGACGTACGGCGATCTGGGGGTTAAACAGGTTTGCATTCCAGAGCCTGCTCCGTCACAGACTAGCGATGTCATTTTATAAGCAAATAATTTAAAGCTCTTCCTCAAAGCTTTGGAGGTAACACAAATGACAACAGCCCTGACCACCCCCTTTCACTGAGCGCGTGACGCACACCGTAGCACTGAGAAGTGTACCTCACTCACTTGCCGAACTGCCTTAGCCTCACGAAGCAGAGCTGGGCTACCAGACCCAAGCTGTAAAGTGAGCACACTGAGAAAGACTAAGTAACATGCACAGGGACCACAGTAAGGACGAGCCCGACAGGCCCTTCTGACACCAAAGGCAAACCCTTAACTGCAACATGCCTGTCACCTATACTGCCTGTCACCTAGCACACCAGCTTCAACCCCAGGACCCCCTGAGCCTCACCAGAAGCCTGCTGTAACCACCAAACTACTCCACAGCAAGATGATGGAGATGTTGCTATTTTAACTCCTGCCTGGGCGATAATGAACCCAAGATACCTGTCCTATTACCCAGCATAAAAGAGGAATTCAGAAAAATATAAACATCTTCACCCTGAACGTCCCAGGCAAGCCAGAAAAAGGAGAAGGTCACCTAGACCCTGGGGCAGCTGAACCAGGAACTTAACTCTGGGAGAAGCCTGCTTAAAAGTCCATAAAGAACTGAGAGGGGGCAGATGGGAATGATTTATTGCCCTCCTCTTCCAGCCTTCTGAAAACAAGTACCAAGGCATACAGCACCCAGGAGACTTACAGCTTAAAGCAAATCACCTCCCAGATGGACCATGTTTTGAAAATGTCCTTCTTCTCTATTATTTCCTGTGCCCCCCATTCCTCTGTCTCCCTGCTCCACGCACCGACGTGCACACAGACTGCGGGCTCCTTCCTTCACCCACGTGCGCCAGCTGCGGCCGGGGCCGCGAGCTCCTTCTGCTGGGCTCTCCATGTGCTTTGCTCGGATTCTCTGCACTTGAAGGGCAGAGGAAGACATTCTGTCTCTTTCTCTTGTAAGCAAGACAAATTCTTTTCACTATATTGGATATCCTAAATTTTAGGCTGAATTCTGGAAATCCTGTTATTTTCCCCTTTGTAAAAATTAAGAAGCAATAACATCTCAAGTTGGCATGCTTCTATTTCTTTTATTTGTGGGGGGAGGTACTCAAAATCCACTGTAGTATCTCAAGTAAAATTCCACCTCTGAATGAATCTTTGGTTAGAAATGGACCACTTAAAACTTTTATTACAGTGCTTGAAAAGTAGAATCACTACTAAGTGCTAAAAATTAAGATTGAAAGACAGCAAGTAATACGCTAAACCTGGTTACATGCGGAATGGTATTGGTCTGAGTCCAGGGAGTAGGTTAACCAGATGGAGTCCCCAGACTGGGCCACAGAAAGCGGATACAGCTGTGCATTCAGAGAAAGCTAATCAAGCTTATTTAAAAGCAGACAACAAGGCAGGAGAGAAAGAATGATAGGGAAGCCAAGGAGGACGCCGTTCTCGCGGAGCAGCAAGTACCCCATTCATTACAGCGGTGCTGGCCCTGCCACCAGGGGACGCTAAGAAACCTGAAGTACCTAATACTTTATGTCAGCTGCCACTGACAATTAGATCAGAAGTAAACACATACCTCACGGTCATGGTAGGCAGATGGCTACAGACATTTATACTACACGGAATTTAATTCGAGATTAATATGCCGAGCAGTAGCTGTATAAAACCACCGGAGTCTTCAGAGAGAATCAACTTTACTGTTCCGAGTATCTGCGGAGACCGCCCAGTGGGAAAGAGAGGGAAGCAGGCCCTCGGCTGTGCTCTCCGCCTTCGAAACTCACAGGAAACTGGTTGGAAGTCACCAGCAGCGGTGTTAAGGTGCATGGTGGTTGCATCGCCACTTTTATACATCAGCTTTTTTAACATGGGAAGAAAACTCCCCTACTTTGCATTTTAAAAAAATCACCCATTTAACAAATATTTACTGGTTATCTACTACGGAGCAGGCACGGCCATCCAGGAACAAAGGCACAGGCTGTCCCATGCAGTTGGTGGGGGGAAGTCTTTACATAGATAACCCACAACTGAAACACTCAAGCACAGAGTAAGGAGAGGTCGAGGTGGAGGGAGAGAAAACGACACCCAGGGCTCTACTTTGTTTTTAATTATTGTTGTTCAAGTACAGTTGTCTGCCTTTCCCCCCACCACTCCCCAGCCACCCCTACCTCCCTTCCCTGATCCTATGACCCCTTGGTTTTGTCCATGTGACCTTTATAGTTGTTCCTGAAAACCCTTCCTCCTTTCCCCTTCATCATTCCCTCCCACCTCCCCCTGGTTACTGTCAGTTTATTCCTAATTTCAATGTTTCTGGTTATATTTTGCTTGCTTGTCAGTTTTGTTGATTATGTTCCACTTATAGGTCAGATCATACAGTATTTGCTTTTCACTTCCTGGCTTATTTCACTCAATCATAAAGCTCTCCAGTTCCATCGATGCTGTTGCAAAGGGTAGGAGCTCCTTCTTTCTTTCTGCTGCATAGAATTCCATTGTGTAAATGGACCATAGTTTTTGATCCATTCATTTACTGACGGGAACTTAGGTTGCTTCTAGCACTTGGCTATTGTAAATTGTGCTGCTATGAACACTGGGGCACACAGGTTCTTTTGGATTAGTGTTTCAGGATTCTTAGGATATATTTCCAGCAGTGGGATTGCCAGGTCAGGGCTCCACTTCTAACTGCTGAGACCTGAAGAACAAGTCAGGTCAGCCTAGGACAAGCGGGGAACAACGGGCTCTGGAGGTGGCCAGGCCCAGCTCAGGCCCATCACAAGAGAGCGGAGGCCCCTGTTCAAAGTGGCGACTTCAAGATGGTGACAGAGCATCACACAACGTGTGGGGACCTGCATGACTGCACAGGCCACATGCCCAGGAAGCAGCTCTGGGAAGGAAGGGCACAGTGGGAGCTGAAGGCCGGTAGAGCCCAGCAGGGAGAGAAGCAGCTGCGGAGGCTGAAGCAGTACGAGAGGTGCACAGGCACCAGGTTGAGGTACAGGGCTCTGGGGACCAAGCCCGCAGAGCAGCCTGCGGTGTCTCCTTCAGTTCCCCGCAGTTACCGAAGAGCTATTGTGTAAGCCAGGCTGCTGCCTAAGTACTCAATGCTGAGGGTAAGACAAAGAAGACAGTCTTTGCTTTTAAGAAGCTTACAAATAATTCTATAATTTAGGGTAGAATAGGATAAATTCCACAGCGGAGTATAAGCACCAATCTGCGGGAGACTGAAGGCATGAGATTACTCACTCGAGGCGAAGTATGAAAACACATAGACGGAAGGACTGAAATCTGACTGAAATTAGCATTCTCTGCCTGCAGAGCCATGATGTGGCTGTGCCACTGTGGGCATGGCAACACATCATCACTTCCTGGGTGCCAGGCACAGAATGCCACACCTACACGGACTAGTTCATGTTCATCTTGCAGCAATGACGCAGTGCCACTACCAACCTCACTTTACAGAGGAGGAAACAGACCCCACAGGTTAAATAAGCTGTCTAAGGTCACACAGCTAGCAAATTCCAGTCTACAAAGCCCGGGTCCAAAGTCTTTGCTCTGAACTGCTACATTACACTACCATTCACTAACATTCCTTTAGTTTGCTTTGTTTTTAAAAAATCTATGTGCTTCACTCATGTCCTTTTTTTCTCCCTGGTCTTCTGTTGTCAGTTTAACCTTTTTATCTGCTCTGTTGGCTATATACACTGCCTCGAGCTGGCTAAGAGATATAGAAGAAAAATGACTTTCCTGAAAGATTTGTCTGCCTTCATCATTAAGAGCCAGAGTTGGCACAAAGAGCAATGGGAAATACACTCAGGTATGAATTTCTGAGAGAAGATGACGCATGCACTGCTACTTTCCGCTGGAGCCGACGACAGCCCTGGTGCGTCCACTAGAGCCGAGTTATGGATGATTACTACTGACTCACTGAGAGCTGTGAACGCTGAGTTAACAGAACTCCGGGAACATGCACATGGCTCTCAGAGTCCCCATGACCTGACTGGTTCTGTTCCTTCCAGGATTGGGAAGCACATGTATGCCTCAATTCGACAAATATCAACTGTGTGCAAGGCACTACACCAGATGCTGTGGGGGACCCGAAGATACCCATGACACAACCTTTTTATCAATAAATGATGTATAATTCTCATGCTGTAATTGGTTGAGAGGAAAATCTTTTCACAAATACACGAGGAAATTTAGGTGGACTTTAAGGGGGAACATGCATGTAATCAATGTCTTGTCCTGGGGGAGCTTTTGATATTGACCATCCATAAGTGTCAGGATCTTTTTTTCAGTAGGTGCCAGTAGCCTCCGAGGACTGCAGACACAAAGTCACAGGTCCCTCCCCACCACCTTGCCACAGGGCGGGCAGCATGACTCGCTGAGTGGGAGTCAACAGGCCCACAGCACTCCGCCGCAGGGGCCGTGCTGCAGGCATCAGGCTGCCTGCCGTGCCAGAATCTAACTGCAATCTATGTAAGGCTGGAGGGGCCTATCAGTGCTTCTAGCCAATTTAATTTAAGACATCCTTTATGCTAATCAGGAAACCCTCTCGTATAGATTTAAATATAAGTGGAGTAAATTATAGTAGTTAACTCCTCATTAGAGTCTTTCCAATGCCAACCAAACTTCCCCTAGACTGTGCATTTCCATATCAGGGTCCCACAAATATCATTCAAGTCCAAGGTGCAGGCTAAAAGTGACGTACATTACACCGTGCTGTGCAGGGTGGGGCACTTACTGTGAACTGCAGAGTGTAACAGGAGTGTGGGGCTGTGAGAGGTGCAGAGAGGGACAAGGTGTGGAGAGGACCGCTCGTAGTGCTCCTTCCTTTCCTCACTCCACAGGGAGCAGTGAAAGCTCTGTAAGCAAAGACGTGGAGCTGAAGACCATGGCCTCTTAACTGTGTGAGCCACTCTGCTTGTCTGGCTGAGGAGCTAGACGCCCCGGTGGAAGGCACCTGCGGAGCCGGCTGGGAAGAGCACACTGCTGCCCGACGGTGGAAGGCCTCAGTCTCCGCCAACTGAAAGTGTGAACCAGCCCTGGCAGTCGCCAGTGCTGCGACCGTATTCTCTGACACGACAACCAGACACATCGTCTACAGATGTTTGCACCCATATGGATATGGGGGGCAATATGGAACTGAAAAGAACCTCAAATACTAAAACATTTTTTACTGTTTCTGTAGCTTACAGGGCTTATAAGGTAGGACACTTAACATTAGAACTATCTTTAAAAAAATAAAAAGTCTGTCCCAGTATCGATAAAAAGTCACTGAGGTTTTCAAATAGAGTGATACAAGGATCACAACTACTGGTAAAAACATTCTTCCGGAAACAATGCACATGCTAACCTACACGGAGAACAAAGAAGAGGAGGAAGGCGGCAAGTAAAACCTTGTTTAGAAAGTTACAAAAACAGCTCAGGAGAGAGGTCTTTGGGAAGAAGGAGACAGGAGAAACAGAAGGAAACCATTAAAACCAGTAAGAGGTCTTCCAAGCAAGTCTTCCCTGGTGGTTTAGGTCAAGAGATCCCTCTCCTTCTTAAACTTCTTTAGAATTAGCTTATACCACTCATTTAATAATCATAGGTGGATTTGAAAAGATTTCCCTGGGGCATAAGTTTTCCTAACCTAAATAGGACAAAAAAAATAAATAAATAAACCCCCAAACAAATGAACAAAAACAAAGCCAGCCAGCCCAGCCTTACTCAAACTTGGTACCTGCTGCTCTGATCTAACGCAAAGCTGAACACTTAGCAGACGCGTGAAGCAGATCCGTTCAGTTAAGTTTATTTCTAATATCTCATGGTTGGAGCATACTTTGTTGATTAGTTAACACACTGGAATTTTTTTCAAAGGCAGACAAAGGCTAAGCACACACACTTCCCCGAGTACGGGTATGCGAGGAGCTGTGTGATGACAGAGCTGATAAGTGGAAAGACATCGAAATCCACTTAACGCAGGGTATTTCTGTTACCTAGATGAGAAGATTGTGGTAACCAATTAAAAATGGCAGTTTTCCCTGACGTGTTTGACAGAGCCCATAATCACCTCGGCTCTGCGGGGCGATCTCTGAAACAGTGCACGGGAAGGAGACTATTTGAGGAGAGTTTTCATGCTGCGCAATTCACGCTATTCCCTAAATTGAAATTTATTTCTTTAATCTTGGGGACGGGGTGGGAGATAAGGAGGAGGAGTAGACATGTATTTGTCTGCCTTTGAAAAAAATTCCAGTGAATTAACAGAATTCTCATTTTGGAGAAAAGGTAATATCAAACCGACTTTATAAAAATTGATTGAATTACTTTGATGCACAGAGTAGATCAAATGAGCGTATATCTGAAATCGGGGTTGGCCACACATAGATAAAAGAAAGGCCATAATTAGCTGTTCTGTGTGCCCATTTAAGTCCATGTACTGTTGCTTACACATGAATGATTGCTCTCCGAAGCTTGGGGTGGAGGAGCATTTATGTTCCCATTTCCATGGAAACGGTGAGGGGGCAAGAAACATAAGGTTTGGGGAAATGTCTATTTCAACCCTCGCTTCTCTCCTGCCCGACCGGCCCACATTTCCATGGGAACGGGAATTGAAAGGCCTCTAGTAGCTGAAAGTGAAAGCTCACTCCCAGATCGCAGCTGTTTGAATGTCAGCTGAGAGTTGCAAATGACAGGTTAGAGCAGCTGTTAAAATTTTTAAATGATGTTTTCCCTAATAAATTCCCCTCTGTAACAATTTCCAGAAGGGAAGCTGACTATGTAACTAGCACGAGGAAGAATACTCAAAGGGATCTTCGGAGGCTCAGGCCTTGCTGTCTCTCAGTTCCAGGCACCAGGGATGGTGTTAAAGCCAGTGACTGCAGCCGGAAATGAGGTGCAGCGAGGGGAGTGCTGTCAGGTCGCTCTGATGTCAGACTCCTCCAAATGGCAGACGTGTAAAAAGTACGGAGGGACTCATTAAAGAGGGATCTCATTTAAAAACTCATTATATTTTATTACAAGAAACTATGTGAAGATTGTCAGTTCTGCCTAGCGCTGGAACACTGAGCCCAGTGAACTTGGTGAGGGACCTCAACTTAAGCATTTGTAAAGAATTCTATAAACACACACAATTGCCATCCAAATCTCCTCGGTTCCTGAGTTCAAACAGGGAGGCATACCGGTATTTCTTTAGCAAAGCATAAGCAGAAAGGACAGGCCAGAACTCGCTGAAGACTCCCCTTTTCCCTTCTACCTCCAAGGGCTTTAGAGTCCACGTGTAAAATGATTTATAGATGGAAAATGTGTTAAAAGCTTTTAGCTCAAGGGGAAATAGCCTCATCAATAACCTGAATTGAATGCCATCCTTTTAAACCTATGTAAAGGTTGAAAAAGAAAAACAGAAATTTTTTGTTTTACATGTCCATAAGTCAGTTTTACCTCTGAGGTAGTTTTCACCCTTTTGGGAAAGGTCGTTATTCTAAACTGTTCACTGTAACTTGGCTTCTACTACACACGCCTCAGGCAAATACAAACCCTGAATGCAGCCTAAGACAACTCAGCAGACTAGAGTCAAGAGCACTAGCCGGTGGTGAGAAACGGTGAGACAAGGAGGAATATTAGAACAGACCTTCCGGGCTTCTTATCCTGACCGCTACCTGCAAGGTGATATTTCCAGGATAAGAAAATGAGAATAAATCACAAAGGAACTCCAAGTTGGGATACTCGGTTTTCACGGTTGGCTCAAGTCTAACTCTGATTATGTAATCTACCCAGAGCACACACTGGGGCCTTATCACTTAGCACCAGGTACTGCCCGTCCCAACATTTATGAGTAAGGCAGTCTCTAACTGCCAGGTGTCTACGTTTTTAATGAAGTATTGCTATTTTTAAATTAAACTCATAAGAAACATACAGGGTAGCTCTCCTTCCCCATGCCTCTTCCCCACATAGACCCTGATGTACAAGAGCACAGTATTGAGGTTTTATAAATGCCACTTATGATGTAACATTTAATTTAAGCAATAAAATGCAGATTAATAGATGAAAAATAGTTGTGACTTCTTAGGACCCAGGGTGAGTCTATAAATATGGGACCAAAGTAATGGATAAATTCTGTAACTTTCCAATTCTACAGAAACATTTTTTTCTCTTTTCATAAGCAAATTTTTACTAACAATTTCCTGAGATACAATTTCAAGGGATTATTTATAATTGCAAAAATGCAAGGACCAAACAAAAGTAAATCGAACTCCGTATTAAGTGGTTTATTCATCTCCTACAAACAAAGAAAATGAAAAAGGACACAGAAGCTATCTTGAAGAAGCTCCCAATAGAAAAAAGGGAATAATCTGAACATTAAAATAAATATTTGAACAAAAGAGAATATTCAGTAAAACAGAAAACCGTGAGTCTATACATATATATGAGATATATATCATATATATTAATACATAAAAAGGGGGACACCCCGAAAAACAGAATTATCTTTTGGAGGGCGGGCCCCTTGTAGCACAGGCTTCCTCCACTAGGTGAGTGTTCTAGGAACCCATCTGCATCAGTGCACCAGCTGGCATCGTTGTGAGAGGCTGTGTTCAGCTTCAGTGAATTATTTTTTTTGAAGACTCAACACATTTGCCCATTTCATGGTGGGTAATTTACAAGCACACCTGTCCACACGAAGCTGAGTGTTCAACAGTTTTTGACCAAAACCGGCATGACCCCTATGCCCCACCTATTCACTCGATCTCACCCAGAGCGACTTTTCTTTCCTTCCCTGAATGAAAGAAGTCCTCAAAGGGAAATGCTCTGCCCACATGGAAGAGGTGAAACGAAAACTGGCAGATACCAGAAGACATCACGACGGACGAGTTCAAAAACTGTTCTGAGCAGTGGGAAACGTCTCAGTAGGTGTGCTGCACCAAATGGGGAGAGCTTTGAGGGTGACTGAAATGTGAACATGTAAGAACACATACACAGTTTTTATAAATAAATTGTGGGGTTTGGGGGTCCCTCCACATATATACATGCATATGTGTATGTGCACATATATGTATATATACATGTGCACATGTATATGTGTGTATACACACGTGTATACGCATATATACATGTACATATATTGAAAGTCTGATAAGGAATGGGGTATTTACAGAAATTCAAAGCACCTCCCCACAAACTTCTCATTAGTTATGAAGGGGGACAAAGCGATTTCACGGAGCTCCAGGCAGGAACCGCCCTTAGTCAAACAGTCAAAGCGAGCATGTCCAGTGACGGACAATCCACAGCCCGGCTCCATCTGACAGGCTGCACGCAGGGAGAAACACACAGCGTCGTTTCTAGGATGTGCTGGTCAGAGCGTGTGCCCTAGACCTCAGTATGAGGAACCTCAGACAAACCCACATTGAGAGACATTCTACTGATAACTAGCTTGTAATCTTCAAAAGTATCAAGGTTATAAAGGTGAAAGAGACTGAGAGACCATTTCGAATCCAAGTACCTGGCTCAGAATTGGTCTTAAAATTTTCATTTTAAATAAATCAATAGCTACTCGTTAAAATTTTACAGAAAAGGACTGACTTTTTGGAGTGGTTTTGATATGAGCCTACATGGAGAAAAGAGAAGTAAGTACCAGATGATTTCCCTGGGCCCCTTCTGATCTACAAATTCCAACCTGTTGACTGTCCACCTATTGTCTGTCACTCAGAGTGCAAGGGACCGTGGAGCTCAGAACCTCACGGGACAGGCACATGACCATATTTCACCGAAGAGCAGAATGTGATCAGCCTCAGGACACCTGGTCATAACTCAGTTCTCACCGTGAGAGTAGGAAGGGAAGTCCTGAGAACCTGCACCGCAACACGCAGGGGGCGGCAGACAATGGCCGGCACAGGCCGGCTCCCACAGTCTTCTCCAGCGTGGCTGCCCCTGGACGGCAGGCTCAGCCACACAGACACAGAAACAGAACCTTTAGATGTTTTTTCTTAAGTTAAATACAGTATTAATGATGCCTTCTGATATAAAACAGGCTTCATCTTTTTGCTTCCTGCAGCCTTGGAGACTGATGGCAAGTAGTAAGTGAACCTCTGTAGTGCGATCCCGTTTGCTTCCTAACGACTTCAGGGGCTATGGCTGGCCAGTGAATCAGCTCTTCGCCCCTTCAGGCAAAGAGCAGAGAAGTTCTCTATGTCATACAGACACAACAACACCCTGTCTTCCTCCTCCTGCCATCAATTCACCAACTGGCTGAGACAGCTGCTTCTGGTTCAGCAGAGCTGAGTAAAGCACATGACAATAGCTGTCTTCCCTAATCTCTTTTTTAAAATACATGTAAGTCTTGCTGGGGCTGAAGCGAGCTCTGATTTGGCACAAAGCAACAGCTTCCATTAAGCCTGAAAAGCGTCACAGAGAAATTCCTGAAAGAGGATTGCTGAGAAAAGCAAGATCTGCTAGAAGCTCTGAGAAAGGACCTCCCCCATTCAAAGAATTCCAAGTGAGACTGAGAACTAGGGTATTAGAATACAAGCCTCACCATGAGCACAAGGGATTTTGAATTTTATTCTTAAAATATAATGCAAAAGATGTCCCATCAGCCTTCTCTTTTAAAAGAAATGGGCGAAGTTCATCATGTAACAAAACACCAGGTTTCACGGCACACGTGTTCCTTCGCTCCCGCCCCTGAATCCGGGGGGCAGGAGTGTGTCGTGAGCCCTGGGGGGTAGACAAGATGACGTCCACGTCGCTCAACTGTCACTCTGTTCTAAAAGAGGGGACAGTGAAGGGATGATTTTTAAATGTTTCGGTTAAAATCAAGACGAGCGACAACAAAAGCCCACTAAACTTGAGGGTTAAAACAAAACCCAAACTCCTCCCCACTTGCTAAGTTGGAACCTGATAAATTCTTTTACTTGGACTTTTATATTCACTTGAATTTCAAAACGGCACCCATCACTGGATTAATTTCTGTAGGCAGTATATCAATATCATGGTTATAACTTTTAATTAATGTTTAGAGAGAGAGAATATCGACCGGCTGCCTCCCACATGTGCCCTGACCTGATGTCACCTGCGACATCTTGGTGGACAGGACAGGACGGGACGGGACGGCACTCCAACCGAGCCACTGGCCGGAGTCATAATATGGTTAAAATTTTAAAGTCCTTATCTGTTAGGATATATACTTAAATGTTTACGAGTGAAATGATATATCTGAAATTTTTATTTAATATTTCAGCAAAAATAGTTTAGAGAAATGAAACATGAACAGCAAGAAACTGACGGCTGTTGAGGCTGGGTCATGGGTACTCGGGTGTTTACGGGACTGTTCTCTCCGCTTTATGTGTGCTCCCCAAGCCTCTAATAAAAACAATACAGGAGTTTTAATACAACTGTAGTTGAGGGTATTATGCTAAGTGAAATAAGCCAGACCAGACAGAAAAGAACAAAAACCACATGACTTCACCCATACGTAGAATATAAAAATGAACAAACAAAACAACAAACTCATAGATACAGACAACAGACTAGGGGTCAGCAGAGGGGAAACGGTGG